>LKNJ01000200.1:166885-213498 GCA_002120245.1 Maccullochella peelii | reverse complement strand
ACTGTATGTTCGCTTTCCTCCTGCTCGCTCTCTCTCTCTCTCTATCTATCTATCTCTCCCTCGCTCTCTCCTTCTGCTCTCTCTCAACTCAACCGGTCGAGGCAGAAGGGAGTTCATGTGTGCATGAACTGATTACTCAGCCTGGACAGGAAAGCCCGCCCAAAGCCAGTTGATTGACAGGTTGGCCCTCAAGTAATAGCAAAAGCAATGTGGGAAAGGGAAAAGCAAAAGAGGAATAGCAAAAGCAAATGGGGAAAACAAAAGGGTAAAACAAAAGAAAAAGGGCAAAAGGAAAAAGAATTGTTTGTCTTTATATATCCACATTTATTTATTCTTTTATTTATTTCTCTTTATCTTTCCACATTTATTGTCTTATTCTTTCCCAGATTTATTCTTTTTTGTGGCACTCCTATGATTCCATAGGACACACCTTTGCTAACCAATTTCCTGTGGTAAATGACATATTTGTAATTTAATTCAGACCTTCTCTTCTAATAAAAACAAAACTGCAAAAAAAGATTAAAACCTAGTGCTGAAAGGAATAGTGCATTTACTAATCAATTGATAGAAAATGAATTGCCATTTCTAACTTTAAACACACACACACACACTGATGCAGACCTGAGTTTTAAGGCCATCAAAATTAAAGCATGTCGCACAACACTTCTTCAGCACACCATGCTTAATTCACCAAAGATTTTCTTATGTGTTGCCTTCATCAGAAAATTATTTACTAAAAAATGTTGATAACCAATAAATCATTTAAGTCATTTATCCAGCAGAAACGCAAAACATTATCTCAAGTTTTGGACTGTTGGTCAGACAAAACAAGCAACTTGAAGATGTGTTTTTGGGCGCTGCGATCCTGACTGATCAGGTGCCACATGGTAACGTGTCATATTGTTCCCTGCCGATCTCTTAGCTCTCTCACAACATCCTGAACGGGCTCCACGAGATCAGCCGCTGTGTGGCGAGTCAGAACTACCAGCGGGGTCTGGAGGTCCACACCCAGGTGGTCAGCAGCAGCAACTTCAGCGAGATCTCCGCCTTCATGCCCATCCTCAAAGTGGTTATGACCATCGCCAACAAGCTGGCCGTCTAACACCCGGCAGACACCACCAACCGGACTTCAGTGTTATCATATTGTTATATATGTATTTATTTCTTTTCGACCTGATGACGCGCTTTGATGATGAGAATAATTACTGATGATATTGCATTTTGTGGTCTTCATCACTCCATATGTATTCCTTCCTGGAGGGCCTCGGCTGATATGGGCAAGTGAGGTGGATTTTTGTAGAGATTTGTCAGTGTTGCTGTGGTAATTTTACGATACGGTGAATGTATTCTGAAAGTTGTGGTTGTGTGTAAATTCAGTAGTTGATGTAATATACAAAGCAAGTGGTGCAAAGTTTGAATCAAGGTGGTGTTTGTACAAGTAGGTGCATTTTCATACTCCACATTACGCTCCGCATATATTTCCATTAACTTTGGTAGTTGTCAAATCATTTTTGATTGAATACATACAGTGCTCCAACTACAGAAACAAAACATCTGGGACTAGCATCTCCTACATCCACTGTAGGAGTGAGAATAAAATGTGGGTTGCACTTAATATCTATACTGTGTAATTTGTACGAGGGAGAAAGAGACTGATGCTCATCTTCTTTTTACTGTGTGTGTCATTTCACAATAAGCATCAAGAGCATTTGAAAACACTGTAACATAAATACTGATTGTACTCTTCACCTGCTGTAACAGATTGTGTCCAGTTGATTGTGCCATGAGGGATTTTTTTTTGGGCCAAAGTACTGCACAAGAATGCCACACAGTGATTGTCAATTTACTGTTTATTCTTCATTTCTCCATTTTGTGTTTACTTAACCCTATTAGCCTTATTCCCTGTTAGTTTGTGTGTATATGACTGAATCGTTATTCTTTTTACCCTCAGACTTGCATCAGTGTGCATGTTTTACCATATTGGCTGCTTCACATGGCAGCTCATAAACAAAAATGACATTCATTTACGTTGAACTTCGAATGGATAGACATCTATGCTTTACCACACATGTTTAGTCACTCCTCTGTTACCCAGGCTACATCTTATCCTTTTGTAACTCCCAATTACTTAAAAAAAAAATCATATTTGTTTTAGAATAGATCATTCAATGATACCAACTTCAATGAACTGACAAATGAAAACATATGATATTCTGATGTTTGTAGTGGGACATGAAGCTGGATAGTTTTGTGTATCATGGCAGCAGAAGGCAGTAAAGTGCCTCAGTGTGCTCATTTTGGTTGCACAGATATTTATACAATCCATGTTGCTTACTTTACTCATTGCGGTATCTTTTTTCAAATAAAATTTAACTTCAACGGTTTTGAGACTTGTTTAATTTCTTCAGAGAGACTGAATTTATCACATTTTGGTACTACTTTCTGATAAGGAACCATTTTTAATAAGTTGAGACTAAGGCAAGGCTAATTTATTTATATAGAACATTTCATACCCACCCGCAACCCTCTGAGGATAAGTGGTATAGATAATGGATGGATGGATGGATTTCATACCCAGTTACATTAAAATGCTGCAACACATGAATGCATCAAAAAGTATAATCCAATAATAATTATAAAACTCTGTAAGGGGACACTGAGTATTTTGCTTCTTTACTTTGGTGGCATTTTGATTGCATTATGTTATTGCTGATTTTGTATCCTATTCTGGGCAATTTCCATTTTGAACAGTAGATGGCTCTCTGTTTAACATTTGCTTTATCTTTTCAGTGGCACTGTACAACTACAACACTGCACTTATTATATATTTTCCTACATCTACAACCACAAGTAAGTTGCTGCTTTATTTTCCTATTTTCACCAAACGCACATGAATGCACCAAAAGTCTGCATACGACTTTTTTTTTACACTTGGA
Organism: Maccullochella peelii; assembly: GCA_002120245.1. Lineage (NCBI taxonomy): Eukaryota > Metazoa > Chordata > Actinopteri > Centrarchiformes > Percichthyidae > Maccullochella > Maccullochella peelii. The sequence goes on along the minus strand of LKNJ01000200.1, from coordinate 210,562 downwards.
GGGGCGTTTTCATAACACATGATTTAATTGACTGACAAATCCTGACTGTGAAACGGCTGTTTGCAAGCTGGCACCGGTGTTTCACGCGCCCTCCCGCCATTGGTCCAGCAGGATCATATGTCAGGACCGCGCTGCTGATTGGCTGGTTTGAGTCAGACGCTGTGAGCTGCGTCGCGTGAATGTTTTGGGGGTTTTGAACTGCAGTAACCTCGGTCATGACAGTCTGGGGTGATGTTAATTTGATGCAACTTCATCCCACATCACACCACAACATGCGCGCTGAGTCATGCTGTACTTTCCCTTCAAGGGACAGTGTGGCTTCAGGAGTCCATACTATACTGTACAGTACTGTGACCAGTGGAAAGTACTTTTACTCAAGTACTTGTACTCTACTTGAGTATTTCCAATATATGCTACTTTATACTAAAACCACTACATTTATCTGACAGCTGTAGTTACTTTGCAAAATCACATAATTCATACAAAACATAATCATTCTAAGTATTATTATAGATTAAGGTACACAGCATTTTCTAAAGTAGTTCAAATAAGCCCCACCTTTACAGATGCTTACATTAACGCATCAATAATTATAATCGTATGAAATGGGCCAGTCTGCATAATGAATAGTTTTACTTTTGGTACTTGAAGTATATTTTGATGATAATACTTTTACTTAAGTACAAATTTAATGCATGACCTTTACTTGTAGCAAAGTATTTCTGTGTGTGGTATTGCTACTTTTACTGTGAATACTTCTTCCACCACTGACTGTGACTGAAATAGAGTGAGCAGTGTGGTGGAATGTACATTTACTCAAGAACTGTAGTTAAGTAGTAAGAGTAAGAGTATGCTACTTTCTACTTCTATTTAAGAGGGAAATATTGCAGTTTACACTCCATTACATTATTACAACATTTTATATAAAAAACATGCTCAGCTTTAAAATAGGGAGCATTGCAATAGATGAGACTACCAATAACATAGCTCAACCAGCTACATCCTTAAAATGCTGCTAACATGTTAGTACATAACTATGTTGTGACATCCACAAACCATGTACTCCTCAACCTGAAACAGTCTGATGTAATATAAACTGGTCTCTGACCAGCACACTGGTCCTACATTCCTCTCTGCCCTGTGTAAACAGTTGAACACATTTTGAGAGTGCTTTCTTCATTGGCAGGCAAGAGCAAATAGAGCAGTATTAGATAGTTGGGATATATTTGACTTGTACTCGTGTGTCAGCAGCCAACTGGATGGATTATTACCAGAAAACTGCAGATTGTCATCCCATCAGAAAAAACAGTGGTGGGAGAAGTATTCAGGTTATTTGCTTGAGTAAATTTAGCAATAACACAAAGCTTCTGCATTTAAAAAAGTAGAATTATATTATTATGTTAGTTGACTTTTATAAGTGATGAATGTATGTCCACACCCCAAAACCCAAAAACATTAGCAGCTACAATGATATGAAACAGAGGAGTATTTTTACAGTAAAGGATCTGAGTACTTCTTCCACCGCTGAAGTTAAGATATCCTGCCAACACCAACATGTAACTGGAGTCAAATAGCCAGAAAAGAACAGGCTTCTGCCCCAAAATGGTGTAATGATGAAGCCCAAACCCAGGTCTGTTCATCATTTAAAACACTGGATGCCCTGACAGCCTCTTGATAATAATCAAGATTAAATGCTTCCTGTTTGCAGGTGGTTTGTAGTGGGCCTGCAGCAGCTGGATCACCTGTTTCACTTCTGACAGCTCACACAACACCTAGACTAAGAACTCTGAAATTGCAAGCAAAGTCCAGATGGAAGAAATATGTTTAAATTTATACCAGAATCCAATAAAACCAAGGCTTCTCATTGAATTACTAAAAGCATTTTAACATAACAATCTAGCATAAATGGTGAAGTGTTTAGCTGTTTATATCAGAGAAAGAAAAGACACAATGAATAAACACATAAAAAAAGAAGAGCGTCAACTGTTTTGAATTACGAGTATATTGAAAATATTGTGAATTTTATTTCAGAATAGAATACATTTGACATTTGACGTAATCATTCAAAGAGACAACCTGTTGATCCTCCTTGTCATTAGGAAAATGTTGAATTTGGCGCGCTGGGCAGCAGGAGTTGGTTGCATGGTTTGTGATATATTGTTGGGTTTGGTAAGCGCGCTAAGTTTCCTCATGACAGCACCTTGGTTTGGAAGTTTTAATACAGAGATGCTGTGATGGGTTGAAACTAGTTGGCACGTCCATTAGGGCCTGTATTTTGCACGTTCAATCTCACAATTGAACATGTGCACGACTGTATCTGATTCTTTGAAACTGAACCTCTGTCCTCTATTTGCCTTTACAGTACCTTTATGTTGTCATGCTACCATTGGCCTAAATTAAATGCGCATGTGGTTTCAGAATAAAAACAATGTTCCACTTGGTGTTTCAGCCTGTAAACATGGACCTTGGGCAGATTTGTTTTGTGGTACTTGAACGTTTTTGTCTTAACTGAGAGGACGTGAAGAAGATCAGGAATGGATGCAAGTCATAAGGCATTAGGTTGTATCCTGACTCTTGGGGGAAAAAATAAACAGGTGCTCCAATTTAATAGATTTTTTTTTTTTACGAGACTGCCTGCCAAATCTCGGAGTGCACAAAACTGGTTCAGGTTAGTGCAATCCTTTTTAGTCAATAAGGGAAAAAATAAGAAATAAATACATAAATAAGATAATATAAGCATTCCGCACACCAGAATTGAAGATGAACATAAACATTGATGCACCTGAAATTGTGCAAAGACAATCAGCTTTGTAGGACATCAAAGGGAAACCAGACCCCGTCTCAGAAATCACCACGGCAACAGTTCTGATGATCCAAAAGCGATGCAGTTCCACAGTAACGTTACAAAAATAGACACGGTTCTGCCATTAGATTTACCGACAAAACACCTCACTACAACACCTACTACAGTACATCATCATGCATGGGTGGCATGTTGTTTGGTAACACCAGAACTGTCACATGACTGGCTGCTACAGCGACCAATGATGTTTCTGCTGCAGATGTTTCAGGACAAAAAGAGGGACAGGTTGGATAAAATCTCAAGTGGAAGCAAAGCTACTGATGCAACAATGTTAAAAAACTTCCACAATGATGTTGAGTGAAGAAGCAATATCGAGTGTGTTCTAGTTCTAGTGTGCTCTAGTGGACCATTGAGATTGTTATAAGTATGTCGACGATTGGCACGCTCTTGGCACAAAGATATATTCATCAAAAACAAAAAAAGTTAATTAAACATTGCATGTTTCTTCGTTAAAATTACATTTATCATTTACTGTTAATATTGAACAGCAGTTTTAATTTCATGATAAATGTCTCCCTTATATTGTGTCAAATGAGAAAACTCATTCCAATTATTACACAGACTAAATACAGTTCGTGGTAATATTTTTCTAAAGCCTTTGACATATTTGGTTTGGTTCTCTGCAGGAGAAGACCAAGTGACACACACTTGATTTCCATACAGTTTTGGCATACCAGTTGTCATTATAGTTAGGTTAAAAGAAGATGGTCTGGGTTCCCTCACATCACGTGCCATATTTCAAGCCAACAACTTTCCTTTTCAACAAAACTCTCATCCCTTCTTTTTCTGATCTTATAGCGCTCAAAAAGTGAATTCATATCAGAACTGTAAAAACTCACTGTAAACTGCAATAAAGGCAACAGTCTCCAATCAGCATCGAACCTTATCAGTACTCCATATTTGAGTGCTCCACTTCTCGTCTATTCTTGAGTAATACTTACATAAAAATGATCAGCTACATGACTTTGCATGAAAAACGCACATCAAAGTGGCAAAACAGCGGAGAATGAAGTTGAAGTTAAGATGCATCTACTTCAAATCTAAAACATCTTTGCAAGACCTTGGATTGACTGAACAATAGAAACCAAGGCCAAGAGCTTTGCAAAGTGCGTTTGTTTGTTATCCATCTTGAACAATTTGTTTAGCTACAGCTACAAAAACCACAAAAACAAGCAAAATGTGGTCAAGGCCCTCATGAAGCTGACTTTTATCCTCAGAGGATGAGAAATGTATAGCTGTCAAAGGACTGTGAAGCTTCTGCTTTTCGGTCGTTTTGCCATGAAGCTGACCACAATTCAACAATCTTAGCCACTTCTGTGGCTTCCGTCTCCAGTGCGCTGTATTCGGGCCTGGACCAGCTCGTGGGACACTCTCTTGCAGTCCTTGGCCAGGCCCAAGAAGCACATGAAGTCGATGAAACAAGTGGTAAGGTTCAACTTGCAGCCAAACTCGCTGGTTGCATAGTCATAGGGGAACGAGTGGTGATAGTTGTGAAATCCCTCACCTGTAAGGTACAAGCAACAGCGGTCAACAAATCATACTAAAAACAGGAAACAATTAATAGGACATGATATGTATCACACTGTTTGCTAGTCATTTCAATTGATTATGGCCTGGTTTAGAGTGATTCATAAATGACATATCACATCAACAAAAGTTATCACTTCTGTGATTGTAAGCAATGATTCTTTTAGCTGACACTGATTCAAGGTAGATAGAGGGAGAATCAGGCAACAGGTGCACATATCAACTCTGAGCGATCCTGCAAAAGTTAATGTCTATAGGTGGCACTACAGCAAAGTGACAAATTTGTATTGCCATAAGTGTGTTTTTATTTACTTTTTTCTCTTCTCTGTAAAGCACATTGTAACTTTAATAAGAAAAGTGCCACACAAATAAGGTTTTATTATCATTATTATAAATCATGAGTCTGAGTCTCTCCATCTTTTATTTTGTTACAATGAGAGCACATGTTCATGTGTTTTTCATACCTATAGCACTGAACGCGACAAACGTGTTCTCCCTGGGGTTGATGTTCTTGTCATAGGGCCTGTTTCCCCACATATGAGCCGCGCTGTTGACCAGCCAGGTGGCGTTCAGCACCAAGGTGTACCTCAGCAGGGCCGGGACGAAGTATGCCACCCACAGAGACTCCCCCCACATGTACCAAGGCACGAACGTGGGGACGAAGAAGCACATGAGCAGCACAGATGGCCTGTAATACCTGTTGAGGAGACGAGAGTGGGTGGAGAGCAGAAAGAATGGAGCTGTTTACTCAGTACAACATAAACATTAAACACACAAATGCTCTGCTTGTCAGACCCGGGATTGTTGACTCTCTCACTTTCCTCCACATGACACAGAAGCCAACCTTGAGTCAATCTCAACATCCATGAATGACATGTTAGTAATTGCCACCTTGTTAAACCAGAATGACTAAACCTGCACTATATAAGACACAACTCTGCAGCAGTGATGGGTAAATTGTAGAGGGGTGGAAGAGTTTCTTTCTTTGTTCTTTATTTTTATTTGATATATCATCAGAAAATAAAATGTTGAAACACAATTCTGCTTGTATACTGTCCACACTACCTGCCAAAGTAGTAAAGTGCATCTTTTTTAAGATTAAATACATCCAGGTTGACATTTAGCTGTTAGATGAAGTGTACTCATTGACTGAAGCCACTTACTTCCTTTGAAACATTACAACTTTGTCAGCCCGCAGGTCTGTGAGCTCCAGCTTGCTTCCTTTCTCAATAACGTCAGGGTGTTTGCGCACCAGCAGCCAGCCAATGTGAGCAAAGAAGAAGCCCCGGACGGCGTTGTGAGGGTCAGCATCTGTCTCTGAATATTTGTGGTGAACCCTGTGGTCTCGAGCCCATTCAAAGATATCATTCTGTGGATTCAAGTAAAGACAGAGATTACATATGCTGTAGACACGACATGGTACTTACACAGCAATGAAAACTGCAATTATTACAACGTTAAGTGTGTGCTTGGATGACTGCAGATCTGTGTGATCTGTCATTTTTAGGTACCTGAAATGCCATGGAGTTAGCAATGCCGAGAAAGATCCTTAGGGGTAATGTGGCCTTGTAAGATCTGTGACTCCACAGGCGATGAGCTCCTGCAGTAACTCCTAAAGCACTTATCAAAAAACAAAGTACGACTGTGGGGAGAAAAGCATCAACAAATTAGTTTGACCACCTTCTACTCATCTGCTCCTTTCATAAGCACTTTATTTTTGCACTGATACTGCACATTGCACTGTCTATGCATCAGACATTTTCTGTACACTTGTGCTGTCAGTGTTAAGGCTGGGAAGGTGATCCTGCAACAAGTGACATATTGGGAGCCAATCACCTATTATGATATCTGTGTAACTGAAGGGTAGATCATCCCTCTGAAACAGTAAAATCATTTTTCAAAAAGGAGAAATTATTAATGTATCATAGCATTTGTTAACCAGACTATAGTTTATAAGGCCTTTCTTTTATATTACAGGCAACATATTTGCGAATTTGTTCCAAAATGATCTTCACAATACAATTAAATGTATCACACCAGCTTTCCTGCACAATATTTCTAGCTAGAAATCGTTTAAATTTCCCTTTGACTGAACTGGTTTGTACTAGCCTTCTTACAAGAGATTAAACAACCACGAAAGAAGCAAGGCATGCTCACTCTCTGAGTAATGTAATTACATCATATCAGGTGATGGCTGGACGGATAAAACCATTTCATGATTGCATGTGTGATGAGACTGGAAGCATTAAAACCTATTCAGAAGTGCAACCTCTATGGTTTTCATGGGAAACACATCCCAATGAATTATAATAAAATGTTGTAAGTAATTAAGTAGCATGCAGTTGTTTATGTAATTAACTGGCTACCCTCCCTTTGTCTGCATTCCCACTATACTGTTATATTGTTATTCCCACTATACTGTAACAAAAAAAACATGATAGTTGGTCTCTTTTGTTAAAGAGTACAGGTTATTTTCCTGACAAGCATGAACTGCACCGTTTGCAGATGCATGCTGTGACATGAAATCTCTGATGATATACCGGTATGCCTGATCTACAGTATAATCCCACGACATGCAGTACACTGGGAGGATCATGAACAGATTTCTGCATGCATCAGTGGTGAGAAAGTGGGCCGGGTTGCTGACATAACAGCTGTGATTTGGGTAAAATGCTCCATGTGTTCCACAAAATGATGCCACAATCCACATCCAGCCAATACTGTAAAAGGTAGGATTTTTACTTACACCAAAGCAAGGTCAAAGGAGATGCTGAAGGGACGAGGAACATGGCGTACAGGGCACCTATATGCAAAAGAGTCATCGAAACGACATTTCTCCATACGATGATCCTGGCAGGTTTGGGGCCCTCTTTCTCTTTGTATGTGTGATCAAACACGTCTTCTGTGTTGGCCTCTGGAACAACATTCCCGTTGCTAGACTTGTGCTGTTTCTTCTCCAACGCCTCCGCCTCCGTCATCGTGGCAGCGGTTTGGTGATGCTCTAAGCGGCAAAGATGGGAGAAATCGGTCATCCGTGTTTTTAATGACGAGCTAACGTCACGGAGGCAAAAAAAAACCCGTCACACGGTGAATGATAATTATTTTTGTGTTAGCTAGCTTGCGCTGCTGAGGAAGAGGGTGGTCATATAACGATGATGCTGACTTCTAACTGACATGCGACATTTGCTACATTGCGTTGCGTAACACTGATATTACACCTGTAAAACAAATAAACGGCAGATAAATAACTCACCCAAGAGCTGACGGGCAGAAGAATAGAAACGAGAGTAGTGGTGTTAAACGGAGATGAAGCGGGTCTGCTTAAAACACAGACCTACAGTAACCCAAAAAGGGAGCGAGAGAGTCAGCTCTGCAGCGAACGAATCAATAAGAGCTGGAGCTCGAGGTGAGACTGACCAATCAGCGCTCGGATGCCGCCTGAAGCTCGGGCTCAGATTGGCTGCCTGTTTATCTGCTGTTCACCTTTTATTCATTCTACTGCCAGATGTATATTTGCCTCCCCTGGAGAGCAGACTCTGTTGTCTAGACATGTATTGAATGAGCTGCACTCATGTTTCCATTCGCGCAGGGATTCAAACGAATCCGGAGCGATGCGAGCAAAGTGACGAGGTGTTAAATTCAACGATGAAACTGAACATGAACATAACAAGTTACTGTACACCAAACCCAGCGGCAGAGGAACCCTGCCCGCCCACACGAGGAAATTCAGGCACGCTTATCTGGTGACGTCATCTTTACCCCCCCAAAAGTCCTTAGAAATAAAAAAAATAATAGGAGAATAATATAAATATTCAAGTAATATTAGAGCAAATAAAATACTATAATAGTAAATTAGGGTCGCTTAACTCACTGTTAAATCCTACAAACAGAATATTTTAGGAATGTCAGATTTAGAAAATACCTTAAGAGAACAAGTTTGACTCTATATACTCGCTGCTGAATAGGAATAGGGATCCAATCCAATTAACTACAATCAAACAATGCACAAGCACTATTAATTGTGCAGTAAAATAGACATACTGAGCGGATGTTGAACTGAGGAGACAGCTACAGAGGCACTTCACAGTACCCAAATTAAGGATTAACACATCCATGGGTTTTCACTTGAATGACCTACATTTGAAAACAGACGATTTGTCTCCATCTAGTGGATAAATGAGGCAGAACACGGAGCTGACACTGTTCATATCGTGCAAACAGGGCTAACCTATTTGTTAAGTCTCCAGACACCAGCAGCAAAACGGTCACAAACTGACAACTTTATGTCACCAACTGACATTCTATTTGCAGCATCCGCATGACGTCATCAGCAGGCGCCTTTATTTACTTCTGGTCCAGTTAGCCGCTGCCCGCCGCTGCAATGGAAGTAAACAGGGACGAAGCGGAGCGCTGCATTGACATTGCAACTGCGGCGTTAACCAACGACCAGCCGGAGAAGGCACAGAGGTTCCTGGAGAAGGCACAGAGACTCTTCCCGACGGAGAAAGCGAAGGGTGAGTTAAGATGGCCGAGCCCAAGTAAGGGGCGCTTCTTCTGGGGAGGTACGCAGCATCATCACCGGCAGCATCACCTGCATCCCGGATGAGCTCTGCAGCGCACGTAGCCGGGGCCTTTGATAGCACACTAGCTAGCTGGTTTAGTTACTTTGGTCATCTACCAGCTCCTCATAATGTTGTCATTATAAGACAAGTTAAACTGCTCCTGCTGTAGCTATTGTTTATGAAACAGTCTGTACACCCTTCTCAACGTCAAACAGATGTGGTAAGGGTGTCAGTGATGACACTTGTTATAGGTTGTTTTTTTATTAGATAGCTAGCTAAGCCTAGAAAATCAGTTAACTACACAGCAAGAGTGGGCGAGGGGCACAAAAAGCCCCAGATGACCAAGATCCCAGAAAGCCAGTTTTCCATGTATTATCACTCTGTCTATTGGTTTTACAACACATACAGCTCTGGACCAAGAGATACCATAATACACAAATACATAGCAAAACAAAATACAGAAAAGTGAGAAATACACGCGCACACACAGACAAGAAAAAATACTGTAGTGTATATGTATATGAATATGTATGTCCTATGCCTGTGCATACCCTTATACATATATATATCCATACAGAGTATGACATGACAACCTCACATCACATGAAATGTGGCACACATCTTGGAAATGCATGTGCACACATGTATACACACAGAAAAAACTGCAGCTGCAATCAGTTAAGCACATCCTGGATAAATATCCATTATACACAAACAACTTGGATGATGATGCAAATTCTTTTGCGTATCCCATGTATAGTTAGAGTAGAAATGGGCGGGTGGTGTTTTATCAATGTTGTGATATATAACGTGTAGGTGTATCAGAGTATTGGACCTGAGACTAGATATGAGATTTCGGTTACTATGGTATAAGTTACAGGTATTTGGTTTTTGGTCTGAGGGACTACATGGAGTTCATCTGACTGTTCTAGCGGAACTATCTTCTCACTAGCTGTCCACATTATGTATGAATTTCTGTCTAACAAATTTCTTGCGTCTAAATGTCTCCAGAAAGCACCAATAATCATCCCCAAAAGGTATTGAGTACAGTAACTTAAATCTTGTATATATATAACATTTAAGACTGTAATATTATGATATATTGGGGATCTTAAAGGCTCCTCTACTGTTAGTTCTCAGCTTACTTGACTATTCTAGCTGAGCTTTCTGTCTCTGCATTTTCTGTAAATATCTACTGAATGCACTAGTAGTCATCCTTGAAATACTGTCACATGAATATGTGTTAATATTTTGGCATTTGGTCTAAAATATTGTGATATTTGAGGGGTTTTTTTATGAATATCCCTGAGTCCTATGGTTTAAGTTGCTTTCCCATTTTATTTAGAATTCCAGAATTTAGAAATCCAAATTAAGAAGAAATCAGAACCTACAACAAAACCTAGATATTAGTATGAGATTCCTAAAGGGCACCACAGTTGCTACTCTGACAATATTGTAAGGCCCTTATGTAGTTAATAATAATAATCTAATAACCTGCTAGGCCATGGTCAGATAAAAATAAATCAGCTGTGCCTTTTCAGCCGCTCCAATGTTGAATGCTTTGTCTGAATATCTTTTAATGTTTACAACACTGTTATTGTATCCCTTCTAGTACTGCTGGAGCTAATAGCAAAGAATGGATTTACACCTAGACATGACAGCCACTCAGACCTCAGTGGGGTCTCGGGGCCTCGACAGCGGCAGACCAAGAGTGAGGATACCAGACCTGCAGAAAAGCCCTCAGACATCTCAAAATCCTACACGTCAGATCAGCTAGATGCTGTGAGGAGGTAAGGCTGATAACCATGGAAATGTGGTATTGGTTAAAAGTCCCGAGTTCCCCAGTTCACTCCCGAAACACCTGACACTGAGAATCATGTGTTCTCTACACAGGATAAAACAATGTAAAGACTTCTATGAAATTCTCGGGGTCCAGGCAGACGCCTCTGAGGATGAACTCAAAAGATCATATAGAAAACTTGCTTTGAAATTCCATCCAGACAAGAATCATGCTCCAGGTGCTACGGAGGCATTTAAAGGTGACCAGCATGAACTTTCATTCATCATTGATGTTGGTGTCATGCAGAAAGCCTTATTATAAAAGCTATAATTATGGTTACAGAAGGTGTCTTTTAGCCCTTCTTTGTGATGCTCAAACATAACTCAAACTAAACTAAACATCATTTTTCATTTCCAACAGCTATTGGGAATGCGTATGCTGTTCTGAGTAATACTAACAAAAGAAGACAGTACGATCAATGTGGAGAAGAGAGGAGGCATCCTTCAAGACATGGCCAAGACAATGAAAACTTCGAGCCGGATATTTCACCTGAAGACCTCTTCAATATGTTCTTCGGAGGAGGTTACCCGTCAAGTTAGTGTTACTCTTTTTTTGTTCCTGCCAAGCTTGTGAGATACAGTATTTTCATTGTAATACTCGTTATGATCTGTCTATTAAGTGCTACATATGCTGCATTAATTTAGGTAATGCTAATGTGTACACTAATGGGCGGATGCGTTACCAAAGGCGAGAGAGAAGGGAGCGACAGCGAGATGTAAGTTGGGTGTTATTATTAGAGCTCCTGCAAACTGCAGATATTCACATAATGTAAAGTGATTGTTAAACAGCAGGGGGAGACATTGAGTCATCTGTAATTTTACCTTTTGAGGTGCATTCAGCAATATAAAGATTTATTAAAACAAAGCTAATACAGTCTGGTGAGTGTGTTTGATTCAGCTGTGAGGTTTTGACACCGAAGTGTTTTTTTTTTTGCAGGGAGGCCTTGCTCTCTTCGTGCAGGTCATGCCCATCCTCATCCTGGTTATTGTGTCAGCCCTCAGTCAGATCATGGTCAACAGCCCCCCCTACAGCCTCAGCTTCAGGCCGTGAGTGTGATCCCTTCTTCTGAACGCCTGCCTAAGAAGGATGTTAAATAACAAAACTAACTGTTGTTCTGCAAAATTCCATTAGACTTAGAAGATTATCACATTACATAAAATTCCACCCCAAGTTAATGACCATGTCCACTGTATTGACTTTTCAGTGTATTAGAAACAACATCTTGATGCTGCCTCGGTTAGTTCCAAGTAATCACAGACATCTTCTGTCTTTGCAAAGATTGCTGGCTCCATGTTGTCTGCCTTTGTGTTTCAGATGGCCCATCTGTGAGCCATTGTCAGCCATGAGTCATGTTAACAGAGACAGACGGTGCTGCGTTCGGTCATATGATATCCCTCCCATACTTTGTCCTATCTTCACGCAGGTCAGCAGGTTACACACAGAAGAGGGTGACGGAGAACCTGAAGGTGCCATATTATGTGGGGGAGCAGTTCTCCAAGGAGTTCACTGGTTTGAATCTAAGGAATCTGGAGCGGACGGTGGAGGATGATTATATTTCCAACCTTCGCAACAATTGCTGGAAGGAGAAACAACAAAGTATGTTTGCCAGGAAAAACAAATTGTTCTTATTTATTTAACCATGAATAGTGAAAGTTGTTTCTGCAATTATCAGTACTGGGAAAATGATTAAAGACATATTCTGATTTTTATTACCCCTCATATATCTTTCATGAATCGCTTCTCTTGTTTCCTGCAGAGGAAGGCATGCTTTACAGAGCTCGGTATTTTGGAGACACTGATCTGTACCAAAGAGCACAGAGGGCTCGCACACCAAGCTGTGCCAAGCTGTCCGAGATCACAGCTTCATTACATGGTTGAGGCTGCCTTCATAATTAAAAGCAAGTTCTCCAGACTAAGACATTTTTCTCATTTCCGAACACATTTTGTAGTGACAACCTATATGTTACATTTCATTTCACAGTAAATTAAAGATGTTTTTTTTTTCTTGTCTCCAGGTTTCCAGAATCAACACAAAAGATTATTGGCTGTAAATAGATGAGCTTTAACAATCTGGAGACTGAAGATGACTCAGTAAGCAACACAAACAAACCAGCACCAATCTGCATCAAACTGACCACACACTGGTTCAAACCATTTCTGTCAAATTTTAGTATGTGAAATTAAAACATAATGTTAATATAATGTTTTGAAATGGAAAAGCCACTTAAAATAGCTTGTCCTCCTGACAAGATAGGGGTTTGGAAAATCTCCAAGCCCCAGTTTTGACTGGGAGCCATGAAGCCGGCTGAGGTCACGTCATGGTTTTTTGCAAGAATGCAGTATAAACCAGAACATAACAAGTGTGATATAGTCGTACGGATGTTATTTATGTAGCAGTTGACTAGATACCACAGTGAACGCTTCCTCTTTCATTTTATGCAGTCAAATCAGCGGAGGAGACGACTTTGTGGGGGATTTGCTGATTTGACTTTAAATGCACATTCTGAAACTATGCAGGAATAATGTGAAACCTCTGATGAATATACACTCATGTCTAGGGTTTGTCAGACACTTGAACACCTGAGATTTGTCTTCTTCTTCTGTGTGTGAGATAAACGTCCCTTTACACTTTGCCTCCTTTAATTGTATTAAAGATAGAATTATATAGTGTAACTTGATGGCACTGCACAGTAAATGCTGAGAGAAGAAAGAGAGACGTGCCTAACTACAAAGTGAGACTTTAACAGGTTCTAGTCTTGGAGTGTAATGTCTCTGATAACATTATCTGTTGGAAAAAGCAATTTTTGTCATACTTTTTAAGTTTATAGTATGCTATTTATTTTTTGTATTATTTATTTAAAAAAATTGATTATCAGACTAAGAAAACACTGCAGACCTTGCTCACTTTTTCAACCTTGTTTTTACTCCCAGATGAAAATAAATATGAATGCTTAAAAGTGTTGGACTCATCGCTCCGAGCAGAACAAGCACAGAATGTGGAGACAAAAGCTCAGTCAGCACATTCGGCATGTTAAGCCTGTCGGCCGGCTGACTGAGACTGGGAACTGGGAAACATGGCTTTGTGCACGTTTACATTTTTAGGGGCGACGTGCAGCATGTGCCCAGCCGGCAGGAACTAAAGCGTCACATTCTTTAACCGCAAATGTACTCGGCTGTTTTTGACAGATGTTGCAACTCTGCTTTCTAAATTTGGCTTGACAGATTTTGTTTTTGCAAATGTCACTTTTTCTTCAGCTTTGAAAATGGATGCATAATGTGGCTGTATCTGGTCTATATCACGATTTAGCTGAACATTATTCCTCACTACTACAGCTATGTTAGTATTCTGGTATAGTTTGTCAAAGGATAGGCATACAGCTTCATATATGTGGTTATATATTTAACAGAATCTAACACACTTTCATTTTTTCCCCTCATACAGTAACTTTAAAAGACCTTGATTTTTTTCTCTTTCCCAAATTTCCAAAGGAAACCTCAACCTGAATGTAAAACTACAAAAAAGTTTCACAAAATAAGAGAGCAGAAAAGAGAATTGTTAAAAAAAATAATTTATTTGCAATCATGAAAGTACAAAAACAGTGCAATGGTATGAGTATTTGAATGTCAAATAAATAAAGTTGAAAGCAGGACAGGTCTAAACAGATACAAGTTACATTTAAAATCTTAGCCACAGCTTGCACATGAACTGCACAAGGCAATCAGGCCTTTGCTCTTTAATTCAAGCAGTCACTATGTTTCCTACTGGTTTGCTTGATGTACATTACAATTAATCGCCACGTATAAAAAGAAAGAACACAATGGTCTTCAATGACTGTAAGCGTATAGCTAGCTGCCGTTGTGTGGTTTCAATAGAAACTGAGGTACGCACTTCAATACTTGCAAAGGCCTATTAACCAGATATAATATGATGGTTACACATTGTAATTTGAAAATTTGACTGTCAGTGAGAAGCGAGTGATAAAGCAACACCTGCTCCAGGTACCATAAACTTCAGCTCCCTTACAGTAGGAACAATAGGCTACATCATGACAAAGTCCATCCTTGCACTTCAGAAGGCATCATATACATGTAGTTATAGTAATAAGGCTCTTCTCTGAGCTTAACTGGGCGTTTTAAAAACGCAGACAATAAAACATTGACAGTCCTTTACATTTCTTAACATTCTTCAATGAGCAGTTCCTCAGAACAATACAGTTTCTTCTTGATCACACGGAAACCAGTGCTAAGTTTAATAGCTTGTCTCACTACTGGAGTGGAAGGAGACTTTGTGCTAAAAAGTCCTTGAATTTTTGGCCACAGCCCACCAGACTCTAGCCTCAACACCAGAGTCAGCTGAAAGGTGGGGACAAGGTAGGGGTCCACAGATAGCTGTCCCATGCTCTCACAGACGGCCCCTTGCTCCACACAAAGGTCAATTAGAGCCCCTCTTAAACCGCAGGGCTCACTAGCTGCCAGGTGGAGGAGCTCCTGTCCGATGTGCTCCAGAAGTTTCTCGGGGATGAGCAGTTTGGTACATCTTAAGGCGCAGTCTGAGTCTTTGGCTTCTCTCAGGCTTCCTGAGATAAGGTCAACTACTTCTTTCAGGATGGTCTCCTCCATTGGATCATAAAACAGGTCTTCATTAGCAGGAGACAGGTCACTATAGACGTCTGACCCTGTTAAAGAGAAACAATGGGTTAGAACTGGAACCGTGCATGAGGAGGAAAATCTAAGTCACCTCTAATGAAGTGTTAAAGAAATGTTTGCAGCGTTGTCTACCTGAGTCTGAGAGATCACTCCTGCTGCCATTGTTAGACCACGACTCAATGCTGCTGCTGCTGGCAGATGTGCTGAAATCAGTCAGTCTTTGAACCAGTTTGCCCCAGGACAGCCTCCTGGGACTGCTGTCCACTGGTGAAGGGGGTGAGCTGCCAACATCAGTGGGTGTTGTTGAGAGAGCAGGCATGGTTGCCTTTCTTTGCAGTTTTCAACAGTATCAGGTGCTTCTGTGGCCTGCTGTTTACGAGGAAACAAAAAGAACAGATAAGCACTCATACTCGAGATGAACGACAGTAGTTAACAGTTAAATTAAACACAAATAGTATAGCTTGTTAAGGAGTGTATGAACTGGTCAATTTTAGACCAAGAAAATCTGACGGTATCTAGCAGTAGTTTAACTGTTCAAATTATCTACCAAGCTAGCAAAACTAACTGTAACATAGTACTTACAACTTATTTGACAACGGCGCCGTTCAAGTCCGTTGTCGATGTTATTCGACGGTTATTCGAATGGTTATTGTCTACAATAACAACTAGCTGTAAACTTCTGTCCCTCTCTCACAGCAGCTGACAAAGTGCTAAACTGCGGTTTATCCTGCAACAATGCTTATATAGGGTCTGTTAGGCGACGCCCATCTCTCCCCAGCCAGCCAATCAAAAAGAGAGGCACGCCATCTGCGCTGTATCTTGCCTGGTAACACGCCAGCAGAGAAGAAAGACAAACAGGAGGGGGGTGGGGGGTTGAAGCATAGATCCCAGTGTTGTGGAAATGTACAGGGACTTGTCTGGGCTTGCAAGGATCAAATCGTGTTTCTTTGTTGAATATCCTTCATAAGCATAAATAAATGGCACTGCTGTATGTGCATCCTGAATATTGACAGCATTGAACAAAGTCTGTGCAGGCTAAGCTCAGCTGAGCTCAGCTGGGTCAGTGTTGCAGTGCACATTACGTCACCTGTTTTGCTCAACCATTACATCAGAATTTTTCATCTGCCACACAGAGATGCAAACAACACACAGTCCGCTGCATAAGACAAGACTGGGTACATGATAAAATGCTAATAAATATGTTTTGTATTCATAAAAATGTGCAACACATCTTCCCACATTTGCCCTCAAATGAACAATGAAAACATGCAGAGCAATAGGAATGCACAAGTAGGGTAGCTGATACACAACTATTTAATAATTTTTTCTAGCATCTATTGTCACAAAATATGTTCTGGTGCTATCAAAGTGCTTCAAGGCATAAAATAAAAAACACTGCATGGGAATGAAATCAGAGCACAGTTCATTTGTTATAGTGAGTTATGGTATACCAGCAAATTGTGAGATTGTACCGCAAAGCAGAAACTGAATAACATACTCAATGTTTACTCAAAAAAGTTTTTGGAAAGCAGCCAGATATATGCTGTGCTGCTACACGTGAGTGGGATGGACTGTACTTTATATCAGGGAGGAACTGAAAGACGTAAACACGTGTAGGCACAGTATGTTCTGACTGAGGGGGATGTTATGAATTAAGAGATGTCATTAGAAAGTTTTGCACTGTTTGTTCCTGTTCCATATGCAAAGAATGTTGACAAAGGTTAAAGGCTTCAGTAGCTCATGTAAACATATAAAACAGTTTGAAACTTTTAAGAACTATGAGCAAACAACTTGTAAAGTGAATTCCTACAAAGTGTGATGTTAAACTAACTTTTGAACTCTCAAAAGGATATCTAAGCTCCGGCTAGAGGTGTGTCTTGTAACGTGCAGGGCCGTCCTTAGACATTTACCCTCAGAACAGTACATTCTGTACGTTCCCACCCTTCATTTGTTTGAAAACATTCATTCACTGAACAAAACACCAAGATCTGTATGTTTCCTCGCTGTCAACACAGCAGAGAAGTGACACGGAGAGAATCACATCAGTGAGTTTCAGACTTTAGTTCATTCAAGTGACAGAAAAACTACATATTTTCAACAGCTATGTAAATAAACAAAACAAACAGCACAAAGATTTAGTTGCCTATCTACAACATAATGGAAATCAACTCAGTGAGGTGGGTCAGGACAAATTATACAACGCCAAGCAAACAAACAGCAACTGACCCAAGGAATGTCCAAGTATGACTTTATTTACAAGCTCTCTTTGTTTTGCTCCAAGTGTTGTTGGAGCGAGCAGCGACATGGAGCCACAGAGAGAGAGGAGGAGAGACTGAGCAGGCAGCAGGCTTTCAGATTTATGAGTTACAGCGCAGCCATGTAGAAACACAATGCCTCACTTCAAGGGATTATTACGTTACCAAAGATATTCTTTCCCTTAACAGTGAGGCTAAGACTGCACTGGCAAAACAACTTTATTAGCCTAAACCAGTTGAAAAACCTATTCATAATCTATTACAAAGTTTTGAATTGTTAATTTTTTAGTATATAACGAGAAGATTTTTGTTGATGGGCTTATTTTAGTATGCTGAGTAAAATATAACAAGTTGTTTTAAAAAAAATCAAACCATGCTCATACAATAGTAAAAGTGACAAAATAATGCATCTCACATTCAATATCCCCAGATAAAATTTCACACTTAAAGAAGGAATATAATTTATGAACTGAAATAAACAGTCTCATTCTGTTTGGCTGATTTATTAAGCAAAGGCACCTAGATCTCTCTATTTAAGATGGTGTAAATCCCAATAGCTGTTCAATTGGTTTGTACCGCCACTCATCTGCTTCCAGCTCCTCCACCAAGCTGGCAAGTTTCTCCATTCGAGACACTTGTTGATCTGGAAGAAGAATACACAATTGTTACTTTATTAGGGTACCCGCTTTTCATGGATCAACCAAAACATACACATTTTGCATATACAGTTACTGACTTACCATGTTTAACCTGTTTAAGTGTGGAGGCAACTTGGTAGCTGAATACAGACTCACACAAAAATCTGTCAGAGCCATCTAAAAAGAAACACACAAAAGAAAACAAGAAGTTAAATGCTGGTGAATATTTCTTTAAAATATACAATTGAAGCCTTGCTGTACATTAGACTAATAGAAAATGTCAAAATGGAGCTTTCAAGCTAATCCAGAAAGAGAACTTAAGGTTAAATATTATGCAAATTTCAGCATTATGTAAAAAGGGCCTTCACGGTTTTGAAATGAACAAAGAGACTTCAGCATCACTGCAGTTCTATTCATCACTTTGTTAGCAGTTTTTACCCTTGCAGCACTCTGTGCTTTTATACACAAGCCAAACTAAACACATTAATTAGTGTATTTTGTGCTAGACAGGCAACAAAGTAGAAGAGCCAGATTGCCTTTAGGGTCCCATACACAAATCCTATGTGGAGAGGTAATGAAGCAGTATAGGGTAAAGCAGAAAATTGCGAGATACTGGACAAAGACTTAACTAATATTTATTTGTGACATATTCACAATGGATATTTTGGAGTGCTATGTGGGAATTCAGTTAAAAGAAAGAGGACACAAGCTTTATGATGTCTTTATTATAGCCCCAGGTTGTGCCACTCATTTAATCATCATTTTACACTGACAAGCAACTGTCTCTCTAAAAGATAAATACAAGCCAAACCTTTAAAAAAAAAAAAAGGCAAGTCATTTTAACACATATGTGTGTTTTGAAGACATTTCCAGCTTCCTCAAACGCTTTTCAAACTTGTTACTGTTTCTTAACTGAAACAAAGATGGCATCCAGAAGTGATAATTATTATGATGCAAGAAAAACATTAATGCATTGTTAAATATGCAAACAGAAAATCAGATTAAATACATGTAAATTAACCTGATAAAGCTTTCAATTTTGGTAATGCATAGTACAAGAGGAGCAAGGAGATGTCACATGTGGCTGCCACCTTTGTTGGCTTGAACAATTCGGGAAATGGGTGAAAAGGTCTTTATTGTGCAGCCCACAGATTTTACTTTTTTTTGTTGTTGTTCCAGCTGGATAGAAAATGTGCTGATGAATCTGTTAATGTCTTCAAAACTGCTGTTAGACTTGTCAGAGTCTTTCAGAGTCTGGCTTGTATACATCATTCAGAAAAAACAGATGCTTTGCTCTGTGGCCTGAATGTAAATTTCAGTGCACACGCCTCAAATCTCAGTAAAAATAATGATTACATGAGGGGAACAACCGCCTGGGACTAATTTATTTAGCCCAGTGCTTTCTCAATGTAAATGACCTAAAAGAAAACAAACGTACAGTGTGTTGCAAAATGGTGTCGTTATATGATTTTCATATCCCCTGCTTTGATGCTGGGAGGAGATAGCTAAAGACAGATGCCTTTAGCTGTGTGTTTTATCTTACCTTCCATCATTTCACCTGCGCCTTTAGGATATGTGTACAGGACTTTCCTAGGAGGAATGAGCTCTGAAGCACTGAATCCAGAGCCGGTTACCGAGCTGCCGCTCACACCTCCCGCAGAAGACGACGAAGAAGACGCTGCCATTGCTTTTGGAAACTTTAAAACACACACACAAAAATCGCAAGAACTGTCACCGCTATAATATGTGAAACACAGGTAAAGCATGGAAGGCTAGCGTTTTAGTTATCACGTAGGTAGTTTTCTTTTGCCAAACCAGCCTACGAAAGCTAACGTTAGTAGGTTTGCTTTCTTGGCTTTTATGGTAACTGTTATACACTGTTAGCAAGCTATCAACTGCTACAACAAACGTTAGGTGGCTAGCAAGAAAGCTAACAATCCTGTTGATACCAATGTAAACAACGACCATTCACCATTAATGTTACTAAACACAACATGACAATAACTAACCTTTACTAACAATAACTCACCGTCGATGTCCCAGTAAATCTATAACGACTTAAAATTCTCGCAGTTGGTTCTGTTGTTTGTTTAGATGTCTTGCCACTAGTTTACGACAAAGACAACATTTTACGTCTGAAGCGACGGCATTCATACCACAGATTTTAAATAAATGGGGGTAGCTCGCCTGGATCACATTTCGCGCAGTGCTCGTTCATGTCCGCTTGTAGATCTACCAATTATTAAAAGAGGCCCCTGTGTGTCGTAAAGCAGGGAAACTGATACGCGAATGTCGGCTAACTAGTACGTTGTGAACAACTAGCTAGCTAAATACATTTTTAAAACGCATTATAAGCTAATTTACACCTTTTTGCGTGTAGATAAATTGCTAGAGAGCTATCCAGATATTTTTTGTTGTTGTTAGGTTAGCTTAGGTTTAGCTAAAGTTAACTAGTTTACATTATGGATGTTTTACGTCCACCTCTTATCAATATAAATGGACGAATATACCGAAGGAATATCATTAAAGACGAACATTATGAGGAAGACGACGATGTCTCTTTCACGGGGCCAACAGGTAATTTGAGTCCTGTCAGTGTTATCAGCTGGTATAAATATTTGTATGAAGTCCCAGACAGTGCTGCCAGGCTGTAGAGACAATTTCTTAAAAAAGAAACCGATAATATATTTGTGATTTGTCATGTTTAGAGAGTGAAGACCTTGCAGCAGATGAAACATGTGATACCCACGTTATTGAACAGACTGATAGAGGATACCGCTGTGCCATTGATGTCCCAAGTGTTCTTTACAAGTGAGTTATCTACAAAATACACGTTATTATTATTGTGTATCTTACCCATCTTGAAAAGCATAACACGTTTTGTTTCTAAGCAACCTAATGTGTGCCTGTGTTTGCTTGATTGTTCTACAGATACATCATTGGGAAAAAAGGAGAGACACGCAGACGGCTGGAGTTTGACACAAAGACATCTATCAACATCCCAAAACAAGGAGTGGAAGGACAGATTGGTGAGGATTAAGAGCATCATAACACAGGTTAGACAGCACTCTCAGAAACAAAAGAGTTTCTCTCAACTTTCTTCCTTTGCCTGACAGTTATCACAGGTTCCCATAAAGCTGCAGTCTCATCTGCAGTCACGCGAGTTGAGGTCCTTGTTGAGAGTTTCCGGAAAAAGCAGCCTTTCACGCACTTTCTGTCATTCCCTCTGAATGATGCCAAAATTCAAGAAGGATTCCTGAAATTTAAAGACGAGGTGTTGCAGCAGTGTTCCCAGGTACTGTAGAAGGAAATGTAAATATGAATGGTGATGATGAGGGGCAGCAGTGTATTGTTTAAGATCAGCACAGTATATCCTTAATAAATTCTATATTCACAAATTGTTGATATACGATGTGCAGGATCATGGAGTAGAGGGAAGCATCTTTCAGAACCCTGCAAAGCTTCACCTGACAATCGGCACCCTGGCTCTGTTAAATGACATGGACGTGAGAAAAGCATGTGCACACCTCCAAGAGTGTCAACACTTCATCAGGTAGGGGCCAAACAATGTTATTATATCATGCTACGATTTTAACTGCATAACTAAAAGCACTCTCTATTTGATTTAAAAACAAGATTTATGGAAACAAACTAAAATGACTAGTTCAAAGGATAAATCTGGTGATATTCTATATTTTTCTTATTGTTAACAAAGCCCATGAAAATCAACAATGAATTTATCCTACTAAAAAGTATTGTCTGTGTAGCCAAAGCCTAATGTAACTTATTCCTCTGTGCCATAGACAGACACATGTCACACACATCAATGAGCCACACTGTTGCACTGGGTGACATGTTGCTTCATTACTATGAACATGGGCACTGTAGTTAATGTCAATCTCGTATAAACCATCCTGCTGCTGTAAATACTCAGTAAAATAGTAGTAAAATAATAGTCTCCAACAAATATAATGTTTACTCCTGTTTGAGTAACGTTTGCAAAAAAGTACAGTTTAAAATGGAAATATATACTGTATTTGTCACCCATTTTTAAAGATTTACATCTTCAGTAATATAGAATGGACTCTGGGCTGCCACAGATAGGCTGGGTAAGTTGGAAAGTATTGAGAGACAGACTAACACATAGTTTGTTTTGGTCTATTCATAGGATTTGTTGACAATAAAAAAAATATATAAACAGTATATAAAAAGAATAAATAACAGCAACCTTATTCTTTAATAACTAATGATCTTACGTCATTGTACCTTTTTTAAAGGTTAGATTAGATTAGATTTGATGTCTGAAAACACATAGAAAAACATCAAATTAAAATCTAAAGGCAACCCTAAATTATCAACCTGATGTGCCAGGTGAGCCTCTGCAATCTGCTTTTTGCTGTCTGCCATCAGGGATATCACAGAGGGGAAACCTCTGCCGTTGGAGGTGACAGGTATAGAGTACATGAATGATGACCCAGCCATGGTGGACGTCTTGTATGCCAAAGTCAACATGAAAGACAGATCTGACAAGTAAGTGGATCATTAACAAATCCACACAAAGTTGACACCTCACAATTTAAAAGTTTTTATTCTGCTGGAATCTCTGTTTTTCACAATATTTCTTCAGTATTGCTGCTCTTCAGGTTGCAGGTGATTGTGGACCGGCTGGTAGAGCACTTTGTCTCAGCAGGGCTGATGCTCAGAGAGTGGGACAGAGTTAAGCTGCACGGCACTGTGATGAACACTCTGTTCAGGAAGGACTCCACGGGTAAAGACATTACATACACATGTACTAGCACTGTGCCTATAGCTTGTAGAAAAACAAAGTTATTGACCTGCTGTGACCACATCAGTAGCTCCTGCCCCGAACCTGTTTGCCAATGTCCCCTTATTACCTTTTGGCTTAGACCTGGGCTGCAGTGACGACAAAGCTGAAGCTTGAACAATTACAACAACAAATTCCTGAAGATGGGCATCAGGCAGCTAGTTCTCTGTTTGGCCACAGCTCTGTTTACGTGCACCAAGCAGTGTGTTTTCCAAGTACTCCGACAATGGCTTCATTCATTTTGGCTGTGGATAAAGTCCAGCGCCAGTTCTCAAATTTGTACTGGCTGACCAACAACACAGCACAAGCGAGGGGTGACGATGTTTGCAAGCATGTAGATGAATCTTATTAAAATTCAGTGTCTTCTCTTTAGTCCCCATTTCACAAACTAAATGGCCTTGATTGTCACCTTGCCCACTGCAGCAGCAAGTAAACATGTTTATTTGATCAGGAGATAACATATCTGTATTTTTTGGTTCTGTGTTAAATTATTCAGCTTGTATTTTACACTCTGTTTCTCCAGTTGAAGACACGGGTGGCCCAGGAAGACAAACCATGAGTGAAAGAGAAGCGTTTGATGCCAGAAACATATTAAAGGTTAGAAGAAATTTACTCCTGCATTCCCTTTCAAATACTGCTGAATTACAAACATACAGACTTATGCTCACTAGTTGCTGTTAATACCACAAGACAATTACACATGAGGATTTCGAAATAGTTTTTAGCTATAGGCCAGAAGATAAACATAAATATAGGTCTGCTTAAAAACTAAATTATAAGAGAAATGTTTAACTAAAACATATGTGGAAATGAACTAGATCTTGATCGCTCTATTTAGGCACCTGCTGCATACAACTGATGCAACGCTGTCTGCTTATTCAACATATTGTGTATAGGTTTTTCAACGGTGGCTGATTTCCACTGCATTTGGACTCCCATTAGGATATGAGAGCTTGCCAATTAATAGGTCTTTAAATAGAGAGATTTAGGTCTCCGGGGATGGTGGTGTGGGGTTTATTTGGGGACTCATTCCTACCGACAATCGCAAAAGGTGTTCTGATTTCAGGCTGGAACTAAACAATTATGTTTCAAGATCAGCTGCGATATGTAGTTAGACGTTAACCCACCTGAATTTCAAATAAACCAACGAAACATTTACATGGGCCTTTTTCACAGCAGACATTTTGATTTGGCACAGTAGGAAAACCACAGGTGTTACTAATAACATTAACAATGGCTCTGCTCTATTCAAGTGTCCCAGTAAGCAGTGACAGTGAGCCAGCATGAACAATACCAGGACCCTGAAACTGAAGCAGATAAATTGAATCATTCATTTTATTATTTACATGTGCTTTTCCTACTGTGACATGTCAAAATGTCTGCTATGAAAAAGGCCAATTGTGTGCTTTTTTGGTCCTCTGGTGTGTGACAGGCAACACTATATTCCATAGAAATATGCATATAAATGTGGGAAGAACGGATCAAAAAACCTACTGCACATAAACAACATGTAGACAGTTCTGGTAACGATTGTAAGACAAATGTTTGTTTGCTGTAGGTGCATAAGTGGAGTCATGACGACCCAGGTAGACCCTGGTCATTTAGGACTTATTTCCAATAACATGAAAAGTCAGAATCATGAATAATATTTCATATGCGTATCCTTTTGTTGTGTTTTCAAATATTACTACTATAATTTTATCAGTGCTGGCTTAAGATTTTGCTAAAATATAGGGTGCTAAAAATCAAGCAGAAGTAAAGATAATTTAAGAGTTTATTGATTAAACCCATTATTTAGGGGAACAAGAATACGCCTGGAGGTGAGATTTGATTGTTTTTTTTAAAGAAACACTTGCCACATCAGGCTGTATATAATTTTCCAGGTTCAGTTTGAGTGACAGCTGAAAAGTGACACCAAGTTGAGTCTGCAGATAAAAGCTCTGAAATTCACCTTCCTTTCCTCTCTGGTGCAGAGAAGGTCTCTGTGTGAATAACAAAATCCTTGATTTTCTTTTCTCTGAAAATGACACAAGGGTGCCTAGCAAATGCTCAGTCACCCGTAACCATGGTAACACCATGTTTGTGAGTGACAGCTTATGTTCTTTTCTCCGTAGAGTTTAACAAGTAGTGTCGACTTTTCTAAATAAATTAGTAGTCAGGCTGCTTTGTTATTGGGAACGTTAATTAATTGTAATGCAAGATAAGTTATAATAATGATGACATTTTGTATTATTGAGGTTTTTATTTCAGTATTTTAAGACATTTGCTGTTATCATTACAGAAATTTGGTGCTCATCGTTTTGGAGAGTTTGAGCTGAATACTGCCCTGTTGTCCCAGAGATATTCGACAGATTGTACAGGCTACTACACCTCTGCAGGGAGCATCAACTTCTCATAAGCTTCAACAGGGCTGAGCATATTCTGAGGTGGGAAGTTAAAATGAAGTTTGCAGCTTAGCAGAGCATTTGAAGCAGTCTTCACAGTGTGTTCCAGTAGGTGGCAGCATATGGTTTTAGTTTTTATTGCGCATGTATCTGAACCGAATTCTTTGTTTTCTAAAATCCCTTGGGAACAGTTTATGTGGAAAAATAAAATGATCAGAGTGCAGAATGATTGAAATTTCAGACTAAAGCTTATTCAAAAGATGAAACATGCATGCAAAATCACTGTGAAATGCTCTAGGTAGTTACATTTCTGTTTCTGTACTTCAGTCTCCAGATAATTGGTGCTCTTCAGGGAATCTGAGTCAAACAACATCAAAGTAAATTACACGAAATTCATTTTAATGGAACAGGCAATCAATAGAAAACATGGAAAAAAGCATGAATTTCCATCATAAACTTCACTGTTTATCCTTGAATACTTTTGTCTTGATTTTGAAAATAGAAGGGGTTCTATTTTTGTTGTTCACAATGGAAAGATTTTATTTTGGATGTGAATGAATCACAGTAGAGTGATGTTACTTTGTCTGTTCTCTTAGAGGAGGAGATGATTGACTTTGTGTATGAAATTGGATGTTAAAGATAAAAAGGCAGATATGAGTTGGGCTTTAGATCAGTCTTGGGTCAGGGTTACATCGTCTGTAAACATGTATCAAATATATAATAAGTGATATTTACTTAAGTACTGTAAGTACCATTTTAAGATATGTGTACTTGAGTATTTCCATTTGATTTGATTTGTTACTTTATACTACTACTCCACTACATTTATCTTATGCCTATTTTTAGATTAAGATTTTACATACAAAACATGGGATCAACTCATGTGATATGATGTATTGTTATAGGTGAAACTAACTGACAGTATATGAAGTAGTTAAAGTTAGTTCCACCTTGACCAACTACAACAGTAAAATGTTGCTTACACATGAATGTGAAGTTAAGGATAACTCAAAAATATAATACATTTAATAACACAGAACTTTGAAAGGGGCATTCTGCATAAGGATTACTTTTCATACATTAAGTACATTTTGATGACAATACTACTATACATTTACATTTTGAAGCTAGAACTACTACTACTACGGTACATGTCATATACTGTATGTTTAGTCCGGTCATACACGAAGCCAGTATTAATGGCATGTTCTGAATAATTTAAGGAGCCTTCCTGCACTGTCTCACCTGACAACCATAATAGCAGAAAGAGCAGATCAGAGTTTTCTCACTGTTCTTCAGCCAATCCTGGCTGGGCTATTTTGAGAAACTCAGACTTTTACCAGCAAAAAAAGACTTCCTAAGTCCTAATAATACTTTCAAAATAAAAAGTGTTCCAAAAGCTTTCATACCTGCTGAAACGTTCTGGTTGAGATTCACCCTGATCTGGTCTCATCCACTCCCTACTGGAAGTCAGAAACCCGTATTACCCATTTCCTTTCATCTCACTGCCTCATGATGTGTTAATGCGTCACTGACATGATTTATAACACCAGTCTGATGTTTGTTTTTGTTTTTTTTCCCATCTTTTTTATCAGTGCCCTTCCCACACAAACCGCAACCTCATTCTCACCCCCTTCTGTCGAGTGTGTCGGTGAATACAGACATCGGACACAGAGCCCGGCCACTCGCTCTTGCCGTCAGAGCTTTTTTCGGCCCTCCCCTCAGCTGCCGATGCTCTCTGCTTGGCATGCAGGAGGGTGATCGCAGAGCTGCCAAAAGTTACACTGATGGAGACTGGGGGTGCTTTTTGTTTGTCAGCTCTGCCATCCTGTGCTGTCCACCCTCCCATTCCAGCAGTGGTGTGACTTCTTTTTTTTTCCCCTGTTCTCCTGGAACCATGTCAGCAGACGCCATTAGATAGGGACATGCAAATTTCGTCATCTATAAACAACCCGCCGAGCCGTCCACTGTGACTGTGGCACTGTCTGGCCATAAAATGTATCTTTTCAGACCCAGGAAAAGGGGCCTAATTAGCCACTCCCTGTCTCCTGAGAGGATGCTTGTTAGTGGGTCAGGAGACATCCAGCATAACGCCACTTTCAGGTAACGGATACAGTGAGGATCCTGGGAATTGCCAATACTATTGCTCATAACAAGCACACAGAGAGGGAGAGAGAGAAGATGATTTGCAAGTTAATGAAATTCATTGACACTGTGCATCCTTGTTTCTTTTGGCTGGGGACATCTGCCCAATGCGTCCTTAATCATGTGGGGACATGATTAAGGACGCATTGGGCAGATGTCCCCAGTAACGATGGTACTGAAAACACATGTGAAGGAACACACACATCATCCACAGACAGACTGAGACATTTGTCAGTACATTTCAATATAAGATGTTTATTTAAATGGCCATATGTGTGTTTTGTTGCATAGATCAGAAACATATTAGACTAGTTCTGCAATGAACAATTATTTTTCAGTATCAGTGAATGAGTGGATTACTTTCTTGATTAATTGAACAAATCGTTCAATCTATAAAATGTCAGAAAATAGTGAAAAATGGGTAACATTTAAGTCACCCATTGTAGCATTTATAAGCATGATATGATTTTTACTTCTCCCTGTGAAGATATTTTCTTATTGTATAATATTTCTTAATATTTTTATTGCAATTTTTTCTATTTTCTATTTGTATTCTTGACCTGCTTTTTTTTTTTTTTTACAGCACTAGCTTTTTATTTGCTTTTATTTCATATATATTTAAAATTTTCTCTACTATGCTTATTTATGCACCAATATATCAAAGCAAAAAAAACAAAACGATTCTGATAAAAACATTTAATAAATGGTATATAACACACTATAATTTAGTTGTAAGGACATTTTTAAGTGTTTTTTTCATGTTTTTCATTTAAATGTGTTATAAATAGGGGCAGATCCCAAGGTGACATATTTAAATCAGTTGTTTTGTCCGACTAACACACCACAAAGATTCTTACATTTGAGAAGCTGGAACCAGCCAATGTTTGGTTGATGAATGACTGTGCGTAGTGATTTGGATTGACTCAACAAAATCATGTTGCTATGCATGTATATGTGGGTGAGCTTGCTTACGCACTGCCCAACATACTTTTTTTTTTTTTTTCTGTCCCTGCCACATCTCTCACCCTAATTAGTCAGCTCTGCGATTCCTACTGCGGGAACTTCCAACATGACCCTCGAGATTTCGAGACTAGCATGTGTCCCTTTCAATGAGGCGGATAAATGAGACCTCGGTGTCTGTTTCTGTTACCGCGGACCTATTTCCTTGGTGGATCTGCGTCCTTATTTCTAAAGATCTGAGGAGACAGAGGAGCTGGGTTTTAATTAAAATGTTAAACAGTTTAGTTGTCTCTGCAGGCATGTGTGTATGTGCTCGTTTACATGCATTAATGAGTCACGTAGGCTGTATGTTAAGAAGGCTGGTTCCCACTGCAAACAAGCCTTTGCAATGTAAAACCAGTTGATAAAAATTGATTTACCAATGCATTTACTTTTTTTCCCTGTGTAGAAATAAAAAGTTGTATGATTTCAAAATAAGTGAAACATCACTTAGATGACCCCATAACACTCTAAAAAAACTTACATTGAACCTTTCAGTAATGAGAATTCATATCATGTTTGGTAACTGAAGTCTTGTGTTATCTCACAGTATTGTTTAGGCCTCTATCTAATTTGCATATTTAATTTCATGCCAGTTTTCAAAGTAGCTTTTTTTTATGCAAAGGCTGTTTGAAATAGTTCTTACTTGATCAATGTCAAAACTTTTTTTTAGCACACTTTGGGTTTTGATATTCAGAACTGCACTATGCAATTTTTCATAGTGTAATTAGAAATTAAGCTTTCATTCAGGAGGGCTGGCGTTAACATCTGCTGGGGCGAAAAAAAGCTGTTGTTTGACAGATGTGACCTTTTAATACAGTAGATATGTTTGATTTGCATGCTCGGACTAATAACACACGTGAAATCGATTAAGCGCCTAATTACTTTTTAAGGTCATGCTAAGTTTTACCTGCGTGGGCCTTTTTAAAGCACGAATGTTGATCGGGTTCATTTAACAGAGCGATGCATAGACGATTTTAAACCAAATCCAATTAACTGAAAGGATGAACTTGACAGCAAGGGAGCAAGATGACATTTCAGTAGGTAGCCTCATACTCCCGGTGTCATCTTTTCCCCTTAACAAGCTTAAATCCTAAGACTGTTTTAAAAAGGTCTTTTGACTGATCAAACACGTCTGTCCACGAGAAATTACAAAGGTTCTATATATGATCCTGCTAGACAATGCCAAGGAATCTTTCATATTGGATATCGTTAGCAGTGAAATATGACAGCGTACCTTCCTTTGAATGTTCTCTTTTGTTGGATGTGATTCTCCAGTTGAATTTCACACTAATCACTCTGTCACTAATGACATGAGCATGAGCGGCCTTGACGGACAGCCAAGGCTAGAGTATTTGAAATGTCTAATCTCTGTCTCCAGCAAGAAGGCAGGCTCTGAATGACTACAGCAGGTAGACATTCAGAGCTGCTGTTTACTTTATCTACACTTTGCACACTAAAACTTTAAAATAGGGCTGCAACACATTTTAAATATTGATTAATCTCAGTTAATTATTTTTTTTTTTTTGGATAATTGATTCATCTATAAAATGTCAGAAAATACTGAAATATGCCCATAACAATTTAGCAGAACCCAAGGTGATGTCAAGGTGATGATTTACAATGATATGAAACAGAAAAGCAAAAAATCCTCACATTTGAGAAGCTGGAACGGCACGTTTGCTTAATAAATTGGTTAAATGATTAACCGTTTATTAAAATTTTTGATGATCGACTAACTCGACCAATCATTTCACAGTGACACAAAAGCAGTTGATATAGCAACGCCAACTTAAGGACTGTAGAGGTGAGATGACTGTCTTTATTTAAATTTCAAATTAATTTTGTCAGTTGGGACATTAAACGGCATTAATTGATTTTTTTTGTCTGCTTGGTGGCAACAGAAGAAGCTGTAAACACAACACTGATATATTATCACCTTTCAACGTTGTTGTTACGAACATGTTAGAAAACAGTTGTCGTGTTCCTGGCCACCTGATGGATATTGGAAGTCCAATATTCACTCTCCTTTTAGCTCCTGGGGGAAATATCTGGCTCTTTAGCTGCTAAATGCTCACCAGCTAGTCACTAACTATGTCTGTCTGCTGTTTGGTGCTGAGTGGGTCGTGTACAGTGGGTTTATCAGCGCTTTTTAGGTGAAAACATTTGCCTGATGCGGCTTGAAATGACGCTGATGAGAGCAGTGAGAGTGAAACAATGAGCTGAAAGATGCTAAAACACTCCGTAGAGGAGTGGAACTGCAGAGTCACGTGATAAATCTCTGGGTTCCTCACTACGAGCAACACCTATTTAATTTATTGTTAATATAAAATATTGATTAGTGCAGCTTTAAAGCATAAATGATAACAGGGTGATGATGTATCAGATTTTTTGTTGATGAATGCACTGTTCATCGATTAATTGTTTCGTCAGCGAAGGCGAAGGATGCTCACACCATGATCGATTCAGGTTTAATATGCAGAAGTTCAGATACACTGCTGTGAACTCTCACTGTATCAGAAGATATAAATTGTTAAACAAACCCTCCTCCTGACTTCTATTCAAATGTTTTATCCATCCTCTCCAAAGTGTTGCAGTGTGAAATTCCTTCATGCAACATTTAATGCTGTTTCTTATTGGTGGGATGTAGAGGGAATCTGATGGGGATTTGTCATTTATAGTAGTTGGTATGAGCTTGATTATGCAGATAGAAAATAAATCAGCTGCAGTTGCCTGCAGTGCAAAACAGCAGCTACAGTATTTTCCTGGCAAAGGCAAACTGCTGTCAGACTGCTCTCAACTAACTTTGCACTTTTAATAGCTGTGCGACCCAGTTTGAATCCAATTGAATTAGATCTATACGCGTTTAGAGCAGCTCCACTTACAGCTGTAAGTCACTTGAGATTACTTATTAAATGCCTCCCGATGTGGTTTATTCTCTCCTCAACTTTCAAAATAACTTCATTTGATGGTTCTCCTATCCAGGAACTTGCTTTCAGGCTACTTTTTTTTTCTTCAAGTACACTTTACAGTGGCAGCAGCACCGATCACAGACAGTAACTGCCTCACAAACAAGCACCAGTAGTGGGTGTTGTAGAGGAGATGCAGTAGCAGAAATTGTTTGTTTTATTGTGTTATCAATATTTTATGCTTTAAAATCCTTTTTTGCAAAACAGAATATAAAGGCAGTAATGATAATAATTATAAATGTGTATGCCTGCCTCTATACAGAATCTTTATACTAAAGACATACAGTATATACACATAAACGTATAGTGAAGGGGTAGCTGTGTATTGGTTGAAATTATATAAAGAAAGTAAACATTATTACACGTGTGATGTGACAGCACACTATGCTTAACCCACTAACATTATAAATAAAGTTTTACTAAGGCTGTTACTTGTATAGTTTGTGTTTGTTTTAATATCCTGACTAAGTAAATTAAAATATAAAATATATAGGCTGTCATCTAAACTTTTCTGTCATTATGTGGGCATTGTCATATAAACTGCTTGTAGATTATTGATCAACCACAATTATTGATTATTCGTTTTAGACATTTATCAAGCAAAAATGCCAAACAGTCACTTGTTCCAGCTTTTCAAATGTGATGATATGCTGCTTTATTTTGTCTGATATTATTGTAAATTGAACATCTTTGGGTTTTGGAATGTTGGTCAGGCATTTTGTAGACTAAATAGTATATTCATTAATAAAAAAAATAATGAACAGAGTCATTGTAGATGAAAATAAGCATTAGTTTCAGCCCTAGGGTGCTTTAAAGTACAAATATTGATCACTGATTATATGTTGCAGGTCATCGATGAACATGACAGCAGGATGGAAAGTGTTCAGTGTGGCTGGCTGAGGAAGAAGCTCTCAGTTGACAGTAAAGCACAGCAGGGAAACCATTGGATGATGAACATGAATGGAGTCACGAACAAAGTGTTGTTGCATCTTTGCTGAATCTTTTGTTGAAATCAGCAAATTGGTTGTGTTTTCCTTCACAGTGGCAGTTCTGTTTAAATCAGGCAGGAATAAATAAATGTGTAAAGCATCCACCCTTGGCTTGTTGCAATTAATTGTTGTGTAAGGAATTCCTGAAGCGAACCTTACGGAGTTGTTACATCATGTGAGAATATGTACAGCCACGATAAGCAGCGGGGCTCATTTTGGGCCTGATGAGCTATTTGTAAGACAGAAAAGGGATGTGCTGTGTTTACATTTGTAGACAGCAAATATTTACAGATAAGCAACCCTTCAAATTAGCTGCTTGCAGTCTTGCCTGATATTATTTAAATGAAGCTCTCCTCCCCTCAACTCCTTTTGTGTAAACTAAGTATGCCTAGTGAACAGGATAGATATGTTTTATCAACATCTGCCTAGAGAGGAACGGGGGAACTGATGACATCAGTTAATCTCTTCACAATTAAAGGCACTCTTCCACAGCGTGACTCTGATATGTAGAAGAAGATGTGTGGAGCTGCTTCCATGTTCAGAATATAAGAGGCTGCGCATTTTTGTCTTGGATGTGTGTAAGTGTACACGTCTTGGTCAAATCAACTCAAACATTATTCCTGATACAATCATTAGATGACTTTTATATCATGTAACAATATGTACACACTCAACAAGGGAATAAAAAACTAAAATAAAGTCTCAACTCAAGCATTACAGCCCAGGAAATTCTGTTCTATTAAAGGCTGTAAAACCAGGAATTTGTCTCATGAATCAGGATTAGTGATTAAGATCGATAGCTAGCTGATTAAGCTAGGCTTTTCAGTCCTGGATCCATATCTCTGATTTGTTCAGTGATTTAAGGACTGGTGTAGTGCCCACTGATGGCTGTTTCTGCTGGTTGGAGAAGCAGTCGACTAATCAGCTTCGTAGGCGGGATTAAGAACAGGGGAGTCATCTTACACCGAAAGCTACCTAGCTACATTCATGAACACAGTAGTGATAGAAAAATGGCAACAAGTGTGTATGAGATAAACAGCTGTACAAGTTGTTGTGAGTTGACTTACAGAAATAACAAGTCTCAAATTGTGTGTGAAAATGATGTTGCCGGGATGGATACGTCACTTGGTACTGGGTGGTTATGGTATACCAAAACAGCTTTGACACTTGTGCATGTACCTGATGAACGTTGCATGGACCAAAACGTCGTAAATAAATATATGTTAGCATCCATGGACTTTTATGTAGTTTTGTTTATGTTAGGATTTTATTTTGAAGTCATGTCTTGTGTTTTTTCTGTGTTCCTGGTTCCTGTGTGTTTCTGCCTTAGTGTCTTCCCTTGTCTTGTTTGTCTGCTGATTATGTTCACCTGTGTCTTGTTACTCACCTGGTGCTGTTTCCCTCGTTAGTCTTCCCCTACTTATGCCTGTCTCAGGGTGGGGTCATGGTTTGTCACTCTTCTGTCACTGTTAGTTCATGCCTGTTCTTGTGCTGAAAGTTTAGTGTTGTCCTGGATCACCGGTTACTGGACTTTTTCCACACTCCTTGTAAAAAACCTTTTGATCACCGTTCCGCAGACCACTCCAGGTTTTGTGTTTTGGACTTTTCTGTTTCATGCTCTTGTCTACCTGCATCCACCCAAAGTAAGTTCAATAAACCTGTTTACCATTTCAACCTCGAGTATGTCTGCATTTGGGTCCAACCTCTACACCCCTCACCCCAACCGATACCTTGAAGCCACGATTCCTAACAATATACCAGTAGTAAATGAGACCTTTGACACACCTGTCATTGTTCGCACAGATGCATTTGAAGAGATGGAGGGGGCCACATCACAGCTGAAATTATTAATCTGGTAGAGACATTGATCTCCGACTGAGAATTCAATCTGATCAGTGAAGCACAAACATGCTAGAAAATCATTTTTGCCTGTACCTTATGGCACTGTAAGCATAAAAATGGCTTGTGATTACTAGCCCTTTGGGGCTCCTGGTCACTGCTGCTGCTGCTTCAGACATTGATGGAGCAGAAGAGGCAAGCTCATGAGAGCTATCTGCAATAGGGGAAAAAAAAAAAAAAGATCCTTTTTAGTCTACTCATCCCTAAAATCTAACCACTCAAAGCCTTTCGTCAACATGTTTTCCATTTGCTGTTGTTGTTCTTGCACATGTATTCCCTCAGGAGACTCCCTTCGCCACAGTCCAGAGACAGGCTTCCCAATAACACCCCTAGCTCACAAACAATCTTTAAAAGCTAAAGCGGAACAGTCTTTAAATGCTTTTGAGTGGCCCAGTTCAGCTGTGTGACCATCAATCTGCAGCGCGTTCATCCTGATCATGACATGACTGACAACGACCTCTTGATTAACACATCCTGTCCAGCACCTTGTAGTGTTGACGTGCACAGCTGGCTGATGCTGCGGGACATTTCTCCTGCTGCCCTTGCCTCCCACTTCTGGGGCTCTGCACATTCAGGAAAGCCTGCGTCTGCCACATCAACTATTTTGATGCCAGTGTCAGTTAGTTCGGGCAGCTAAGCAGCATCCCGGGAATGTGATCCTGCCCCTGGCTGCTCAGCCTCGGCCAATATTGGTAACCTTAAACTCAAATGAATCTGAGCAGAGCGCTGGATTATGTTTATCTTCATGGGGATGAAATAAAAAGCAGAGGGAGTGAGGGCATGGAGAGTTTACGGAGCAGCAGGAATAACGTGGGCAGACTTAAAATGATGTGCAGGTACAGCAAAACTCTGCAGGTCACAGATTCTTGAAGAAAAAGTTGCGTCGCAGCAGCTAAAATATCACTTATTTCACCTCTTGAGTCACACAGATCCATCCTTTAAATTATAGTGTTGTGCAGACAATCATTTTTCAAACCCAAGATTGCTTTAAATTTTACTCAAGGTTTTGATATTAAATAGGCTTATGTTACACTAATTTACAGGGAAAGACATGCATAAGACATCTAGAGTTTTCTGTCTGATGTACTGCTTAAGAAATACAAAATGTGGTCTTATTTTAGGAAGAAGTGAAAGATGAAGTGGGTGCTTTGGTTATCACCTCTTTAATGTACTTTAGCAGCCAACATAGATGATACAAAAAGAGAACATAAGGCTTAGTTGATTTGAAAATTTGTTTTTATACAGTAGCAAGACATTTTTTTGCACCACTGCCTTATGGTAATTGCAGCAATTTCCCATTTCTCACATTTCTTTCAACTTTATTGTTAAATTGAGTCCCTCATTTCACTGTCTGGCTCTGTTACAGAGCTCATAACAGAGGCATAAATAGCCTATTAGACAGACACATGGCCTTTTCCAAACACATTTTAATACAATAAATAAAATCTGATTGATCATCAGTACAAGAATAAACATCTGTTCCACTTGTATGATTCATTTGCAGTGTGATTATCAGGGCGTGTGTGTGTGTGGGGGCTGCTTACAAACAGGAAAAAGCCCACGAAAGACACTGAAATAATGAAACCAAGTAAGCAGAAATAAATGATTAGTGCAGGATCTGATCTCTCCTTTAACTCTCTCCCTCCCTCCTCCTTC
The DNA here is from genome assembly GCA_002120245.1 of Maccullochella peelii. Classification (NCBI taxonomy): domain Eukaryota; kingdom Metazoa; phylum Chordata; class Actinopteri; order Centrarchiformes; family Percichthyidae; genus Maccullochella; species Maccullochella peelii. The sequence continues at coordinate 174,364 of LKNJ01000200.1, read as the reverse complement.
TCCTGTCCTTGCCCCCCCCCCTCATTTCCATTCAGGCTGTTGAAGTAGCAGCAGCAGCAGTCTTGTATGTGGATCCTTTGCAAGAGGACAGCAGCAGCAGTAGCAGGAGATACATCCCAGACCAAACTGCCTCAGCAACATGGTCGTTGTGAGAATTGTCGCTTGCCTGTGCCTGCTGGTGGGCTTCTCGCTCCAGGTGGACGTCAAAAGTGGGAAAGAGGCAGCAAAAGCCGGGAATTTCATGGAAGATGAGCAATGGCTGTCAACCATCTCCCAGTACAGCCGTAAGATAAAACACTGGAATCGCTTCAGAGACGTGAGTAGTGTATTTAGTGTAATTATAGGCTACAAGCGCATGGTGCTTGAGACGCTATCTGTGGAGGTAACGCTGGTTGTTTTCTCAGGTGATTTTGCGCACAGTTAGCTGTCGCTCTGAAGTGCACATACGCGCAATATTAGCAGTCTGTGCTGAAGAAATACTTAAAAAAGATGGAAATATTACACAGGATAGTATGTTCAAAGATTGTAGGTCCGAATGAATGCGTGCTCGCGCCCCATGAAATGATTGATAAATTCAGTTTTTTTGTTTTTTGACAAGGTGCCTTATTTTCTCATATTCTATTCATTGACAACGTTTTGAATTGGCAAACATGCCAAGCAGGCTACAATTTTATATTGTATCTTTATGGTTGAACTGACACTTTTATCAGTGGACCTTCGTATGTGAGAGTGAATATAAATACAACTCAAAGGAAATATGACATTAGCCCAAGTCTCAAAAGCCATTTTCAAGCTCCTTCTGAGTATCTGTGATATTCCGATTGGTGTCTGCAGCCTATTCACTGATCAATGCCCACTGATCCTGCCATATTACACATTAAATGTAGGGCTCACAGTTAGGAGACTTTCAGACTGAAAAGCCACACATCAAGACATCAGTGTATTTCCTAAATCACAAATATCAAGCATAAGCGAACAAACGCGTCTTATTCCCGTGCGGATCTGTTGTCCAGGCTGAATTCTGGGCTGTAAAGGGACAGCTTTGTTTATTCTGTCTATTCACTACAGACCTAAATTAACTCCTATCGCAATAGAGCTGAAACAATTAGTCATTAGTGCTGCTTTTCTTTGTCAGACAGTAAAAAGAATATCTTTGGGCATTTTGCTTTTTTTTTTTTTTTTGACATTTCATAGATTAACGGATTAGTCAATAATATAATCATCAGATTTATTGAACATGAAAATAATCTTGATAGCAAGGCCTAATTGCAATCTTTAAGTAATAAATTGTTTGAATCCCATCTAAATTAAAGAGAAAAGCTACAGCAAACAATTACAGTCTGCCCACTAGTCCAGGTAATGGGTGGATGATATTGATTAAATCTTCTATCACGGTACATAGATAAATTGTATATTGTGACACAGTAAATTGACAGGAAATTGAATTGAGACACCATTAGTGGATAAAATAACCAGATAGAAGTGTCTGTTTTTTTGGTTAATCCACCAAATCTGAATACTTGATAAATCAAGGTTATGCAAAATCCTGTAAATCCAATAGTGCCATAAACTGCAAACAGAGATATTACAGGAATAGCTACCTCAGTGTAAACAGCATGGCAAATAGGTATGTACCAATCCAGGTTTAACAGGGTGAGAGATTATTTTGTGTGTCATGCCATTAAACTGTTAAATGCTGGATGTGTCTGCTGATCATCAGTCTTCCATTTAATGTTGTTGGGTTCTGGTGGGGATCTTGTTTTAACCACTGAGGACTGGATTGGGATGATGATGGCTGGATGTATACCAGGTATGCTGTCACTATTGTGTAATGTTTTATGTGAGCTTGTGTGGAGCGTTTTGGCATATGCTTAACATATTTTTGGGTTCTGTGTTTCAACTGGCTGAAAGACAAATCTCCCCTCTGGGACAATAAAGTTTAAAGTTGAGTTGAATCCAACTTTTTCCCGCCCAATTCCGATACTTCAACTCAGACAATCTGCCGATGGCGAGTACTGGTCTGAAACCACTCTCCTTTTCCCAAATTTTAAAGTCTGTATTCCTCACTGCATTCAACTCATTGGAATAATTTTTAATGATTTAATGTCAGATGATATGAGAAACTGAGTGGACGTCCTGCTGCCTGAATGAATGTCACTGAGAGTGGAAACATTTTATGACATATGACAAAGAAACTGTTTTTAACGTGAGTTGGTCACGTCATGGCTGATGCAGATCCTTTTATTAAGGTCCGTATCGATACTGATACTGATCTCGTGTATTGGATCGGTGCATCTCTAATAGCAAAATCTGTACTGTCATACAGACTTCTTTCATCTCACATCACACAACCCCAGTCTAGTCCAAATGTCTGTTATCTTTATCTGGTCATTTTATACACTCAGTTGACAGTTTATTACCTAGCTAAATTCAGTTTAATACAACAGCCCTGCAATAAATTATACCTTCATGAAGGTTATGATGTTGTTGGAATTGTTTTAGAGAAGTGTTGATTCAACTTTATGGTCATTTTGGACGCTGATATTTGTGGTGCTGTTGAATTGCATTGTGTTATTGTACTTATAGCTGATTATAAAATAAAAAAATTAGAGCCTCACCTTTCACTCTGTCCTGTCAGCATCCAAAACACATCACCAACAGAGGATATGTGGGCGATGGGGAGACAGCGAGTATGGTAAGGGGTCAGGAGGTTATGGTGTTTGGATGTGGCTCACTGGTACAGCTGGTGACACCTCCCTGGTACCAAAAGACCTAACACATGGCATGAATCAGGATGTGAGAGATCTCTGAGGAGGAGTCGGTTAGCAACGGCTCAGATCCAAGCCTCTACCTTGACAACCGGACAGTCATTTGATCTCACTGCTGAGAAATATCACCTCATACAGATAGTCTTATCAGTGTCGGCCAGACACTAACTGTATTAATTTGAGCCATGCTTGGTGGCATGCAGGAATGTGTCCCACTGCCCTGGACCCCCGAGGGCCCAGTGAGAATTTCTAGTTGAATTGCAAATTTGTGCTGTCATGCAAATTCTAATATTATCGTTGCTGATATTTTGGAGTGGTTTGCCTCACCTGTCTGTTTGGATCGGTGCTTGACTGACAGAGGAGGTGAGCAGGGAAGGATGGGGCCTTTCTGTAGGGTTTTTTTTGGCGGTATATTTGGGGCATGTACACCTTGACTGTCCTAAGAAGTTTTATTTGAAATTTCTAGAAGCTGGGTATTAGATGCATCTTCAATCCTTTTGAATGTAGTCGCATCTGGATTCTGAATTTGACATGAAAATGTTGGAAGAAATCTTCACCTCATGTAATTCAAAATCCCCCCCAAAAAGGTACTGCATGATACAGCGTGGGGACATAAGTGTTAATGGTGGGGTTAAAGGTGGTAGCGATTGAAGAGGCCTGCAGCTAAACTGGGCTCACAAAGAATATAGCAGGATTATAGTATATACTGTACTATATATAAAACATTTCCCATTGTTTGTTTTTTCCGACCAACAGTCCCAAACCAAAAGATATTGAATTTACAATGATATAAAACTGAAAAAAGCAAAACATCCTCTCATTTGAGAAGCTAGATCGCGCAAATGTTTGACTTTTTGTTTGATTGACTTAATCGATTTATAGAAATTCTGAATGTCTTCTCCTTGATCTACTGTGGCTTGGATCATACCTAGTTTGTATGTTGTTTTGGACAAAACTGTCTGCCAAATTAATAAATGTAAATGTGAAAATTAGATTCCTTGATTGACAAACTGATTAATCAATTGACTAATCGATTAATCAACTAATCATTTCACCACTTGTGTTTGTAAAAGGTATTCACTCCTCTGACTTTTTCAACTTTTTAACTTTGAATCCAAGTGGATTAATTAGGCTTCTGATCATTAGATCATTAGAGAAAGTCTCTTAAATGTCAAAGTGAAAACAAATCTGTTGATCAATTTCAGTAAAGTTTAATTAATCTGCTGTGACTCATTTGTAAAACCATAAAAGATGAAAAAGTCACAGTTGTGGGGGTGGATACTTTTTATATCCACTGTGGGTTTTTTTTTAATAAAAAGCAAGGATAGTTATATTTTCACATTGCTGGTTTAAAAGGAAATTTAAGCAGCAATATGTTCGCAGCCATGTGAAGTTGGCTTGTTTACAAGACCTTGTCCTTTACTGTTCGATGGCAACAGTAAGATTCAGTTTGACATGACGTGGCTTCCTGACACTTGCCTCCATTCAGCAGTAAGATTATTACTTTTATTTATTGATATATAAATAAAATACTAAAGCGCTAAGGTATTTTCTAATTTGTTTTGAGAAGAGCAGTTAGCGTTTTGTGATTTAAGCGGTTTCCTCTTTTATTGTTTCATTTATTTTTTCAGTTTAATTTTAAGATCGGGCTATATATTTATTTCTATGTTAAAAAATTAGTTCAACATTTGGAAAGTTTGACTGGCTAGCTACTTAGCCTTGCTCTGTCCAAAGTACAAAAATACACCTACCAGCATTTCTAAAGATCACTAATTAACACGTGTCTCATTTGTTTAATCTGTACACAAAAAAATGTATAAACGCCAAGTTGTGGTTTACAGGGCGTTACATGCTACACCTATTTCTTGGTGACTAGCAGCCTTGTCATCACTAAGCTAACCACCTCCTGGCTGTAGTGCTAGCTTCACACTTTGAGTGGTGTCATCTAACTCAACAAGAAAGCAAATAAACATATTTCCAAAAATGTTGAACCTTTTAAGGTGTAAAATATGATTTTGTTTTGTAGTTCTGGCCTTATTTTATTTCCATTTTTTAGCTATTTTATTTTAGCATTTTGCTTTGTTTTGAAAGGAGACGTGCACAACATGAGTGGTTGTGTAGATTTGGGTCATTGTCAGTCAAACTTGTTTTGATAGGCTAGCATGGAAAAGGTTTGTTGTTTGTGCCCTTGCTTATTCCTGCCTGTCCATGTGAATCTCATCAAAAAATCAAGGCAATGTTGAACCACGTCACATGAGGAGATGTGATACTCTAGGGAGACAGACAGCCAAGCTGGCTCAGATAGGACTATTATCTGCTGTACTGGGCAGTGAGATACACCATCTGAAATGTGAAAGGTTCGTATTTGTTTACTAGATATCTTGGCAAACAGGCGGTGTGAAAACGGCAAGCAGGAATATTCATACTGCATCTAAATAAAAACAGGGTGGAAAAAAAAAATCACTATGTGGGCATAATGAAACAGTGATGGCAGTGTGATTGATCTGGACCGGTGTACATATGATTATCCAGCATGGAGACATAAGGAAATGCTGAAAGGGAGAACAATAAGACAGCTGCAGAGGCAGGAGGTGTTGGGATAATCCACAGCAGGTTACAGCGTGTTATACAACCTCCATTATGACTGGCATCAATGTTGAAGCTGTAATCATGACACACTGCAAATGTCAAGACATCAAATCTCCTTATATAGATTTCCCCGCATTCACGTTTGTGCAGAATTCACCCACACAAACCAGGCTACACCAGGTTACTAATGTCCACAAATGAAGCTTGGCTGTCATTAGCTGATTGCATCTTCCCTAATCAACTCATCACTTAAAAAAACTTCTTTGACTACTTGATGTTTTGTTTTTTTTGTCCCAACACAAGCTCCACTTTGAATTCTGGTGCGTTTTGGTGGATCTGCTCAGTGGCGGCTCGGGCCACCACTCATGTGAACAATACTGTGCTGTTCATTCATGGCCAGATTCTCCCATCTCTCTGAGCGGTGCAAAGAGGGAACTCATTAAGGAGCTGTGCACCCTTTCAGCCAACCACAGAAGGCTGTTTAAGGTTTGCACCTGCTCTACTGCCAGCTACATTTTTAATGAGCAAAAATTGCTACATATCTTTCAGGTAAATGGCTCCCTGGCTCCTTTGGTCGTTAAGATTAGCACAGTGAGGCAAAAATACGAGTGATCATTAGCCTTATTGGTGCTTACGAATTAGGACAGTGATAAATGCAATAATTAGATTACAATGAGTGGTTCCTTAAATTTTACCCAGGCCTCTCAGTGGGCCTAAATCTACATCCTCAATATTCATGAAGGAATATATGAATAAAAGGAGAGAGATAAAATAACTGTAATGCTTTATACACTGTGCATGTATGAGCTTCTGGGTTGCAACTAATGATTATTTTCATTATTAATTAATCTATTGATTGTTTCAATTATAAAATGTTGAAGACTAAGAGTCTACAGTCACGGTACTTGGGCACAGCAGTGCTTTGCGAATAATAATGTCAGCATGCTAACATGCTCACAATGCTAATATGTGTAGCAGGTATAATGTTTACCATGTTCACCATGTTAGTTTAGGCTGTTAGCATGCTCACAATTGCTAGTTAGCACTAAACAGAAAGTAGTGCTGGGGCCTGTGTGTGTGTGTGTATGTATGTATGTATGTATGTATGTATGTGTGTATATATAAGTCCAAAAAAATGAAAAATGGCCATCAAAAGTTTCTAGAGCCTAATGTGACTCCTGTAAATTGCATGTTTTGTCCAAACACAATACAAAGACTTTTGTCATTTACAATGATAACACAGGAAAAAGCAGCAAATCATCGCCTTTAATAAGTTGAAATCAGAGAATGTTTGCCATTTTTGTTTGACTTCAGTCGATTGGTTAACTGACTATTGAAATTCTTTATTTTTCTGTTGATTGACTAAAGGACCAGTTGTTTCGACACACTTCAGCTTCAGTGACATCTAAGCTCTTTATATGGCAACACATACTGTTTATAAGTTCAGCAAGCAGGTTGGAGGAACTCATTGAGCTCTATTAAGCAATCTGATGCGTCTTCCAATGGATCAGAGTCAGTCTTTGTCCGTGAATGAGACGATGCCGATGGCCCGGTCACCGAACATACATCAACACAGCTCCTCTGTGAGAGCTCCTAGATAAATGCAAGACCAGGGTTCACTCCATTTTTCACCTGAGCATGATGTTGTTGCATCCTAAGTGACACTGAGCTCCTTTACTTAGCTCAAAGACACGCTGCCAGCTGTGGGTTTTTCTGCTCCTGTCATCCACCTCAGCTAGTTATTAGTCTCCCACAGGATTCATCCTCCAGCACTAACAGCCAGAGTAATTACGGATATGAAAAATTAGAAAAATTAGAGCAAGAGGACAGTATGCAATTGTAGAAAATATGATAATGAGGCCTATTTCCAATTAAATGTGAATGGCAGTGCGGGGGTTGAAAATGAAGACGGGAGAAACCATAACAGTTAAATGAGCTAATAGTTATCTGTATTTCCTCTGCTGTGTGACTCTGAAGATCACACCATCAAATCAACTATCTGTGGAAATCTTCTCATTGCACACTAATGAGATCAAAATGGCAGAAGTGGTGGAAAGAGACGCTTTCTTGTCCTCTTTTCATTACCATGCATGTCTTTTACTGGAGGTGAGTGTGTGTGTGC
>LKNJ01000200.1:0-166878 GCA_002120245.1 Maccullochella peelii | reverse complement strand
GTTGCGTCAAGTGTTTGGACTGCTCTGATACGATTCACAGTGGAAACCAAGAAGAAAGGAGATCCTGTTGGCTTCCCAACACAAGCATGGGTGACTCCTAATTGAGTGGAGAGGCTGTTTTGTGTTGTTGCTCCTGGGGAAAAGCTCCACTCGCTGGAAAGCAATTTATGCTTTGCAAAAAAAGCAACACTGAAAGAAGCTCAACGGCTGTCTTGAACAGCAGGAAGGGTTTTTCATAAGCAAAGCCATGTTCCACAGCTTGTCCAAATATACAAAATCCCTTTCCTTTTTCTACGGCGGCATACGAGGAAGCTACTTGTTGTGTTAGGGCACTACATGTAGATTAATGTGTTTCATAATGGAGCCTGGCTGCACCTACTATATTAGTGTATTTACACAATTACCAGTAGCAGTGACGGCCTGAATTTTTCTCTTTCTTAGCCGTTAACTTCTCTGAGTTGCTGAAATGTCGGGTTGAATAATTAGCTGTTCCAAGGTTCTTCTTCTGGCTCTATTGTTCATGCATTATTTATAGTGGCATCTGCCTGAGAGTTGTCTCTGTACTGGTAAAGCTCCTCTATGCCTTACTGCAGGCACAGCGGTAAATGCTGCCACTGTCTTCATTCATGGCTGTCATGGTGGCACACCCAACGCTCAATCAATGATCAAGCTTTTTAACAAACTATATCATCGCTTACTATGAATCAATAATGGAAAATGATAGAACAATGGGTTTTTATTGTTTACAAGATTTTTCTTGTCAGTATGGTTGTTAGGCTTCCTGCGGTCCGTGAAGACGGGAAACAAACTGTTGCATATAATTGCATAAAAGCAAAAGAACTAAAAAAAAAAAAATAATAATAATAAAAAAAAAATTTGCTAAATGCTAACGTCAGCATGCTCACAATGACAATGTTAACATGCTGGTGTTTAGCAGGTATAATGTTTACCATGTTCACCATCTTAGTTAAGCGTGTTAGCATGCTGACGTTTGCTAATTAGCACTAAACACAAAGTACAGTTGAGGTTGATGGGAATGTCATTAGTTTTTTGAATGTCATTATTATTTAGTCACAAGCTCTCATCTTTCGGATAAATAGTTTTAGGCCTGGAGAGCGATAACTGAACCCTCTTGGCATTTCTAATAAGTCAGATTGTATATTTCGCTCGCAATTTAAAGCTCATTGTATTTGAGATACTACATTTGATGTGATTCAGATAATTTTAGGTTATAAGAATCTTGATGATAAGAACTCCACCTGTATTTATTGTGAACTGGAAATTCATCTGCCACTTGACAACAAAGACATCCTTATCTGTTTTTCTGCAATGACATTTATTGTTATCGCTCACAGACACGAGGCAGAAACCTCAGTTTACACTTCGCTGGGTAAACAAAGTAGAATAGGCTTCACCTGCTGAAATCTCTCGCCAGTAAGGGTGTAGTCATGGGACCTGTTATTTGAGTGGAAATTATTAAAACCTGTAAAAAAAAAAAAAAAAAAAAAAAAAAGCCCTGCAAACATAGCTGTGCCAGGTGGAAATATATTTAGGCTGCAGAAAAGTGCTGTCCTGAATATATTCAGGTCTGCCTCAGGTGTTTTTTTTTGTGTTTTTGATGGATGTGTGTTTGGGGCCACCATTATTGTTATGAGTTGTCTAGGACAGAGCTGCACTAAACACATGGTCTGAGCAAACACAGCCATATTTCTTATGTTCAGTTACAATAGGTGTAATAATGCAAGGTGCTCAGGTTCAACCTGCCATTGATAGATTCTTTGCTTTAGGCCACAAATCACTCACTGTGGAAACATCAGGGCAAGCACTGTACAATTAGGCCAGGCAGCTACAAAAACTTTGAGGACATGCTCTTGCCTGGGGAGAATCAGCCTCTTCTACTGTCTTCTGTATGTTTGATTTTAACGTTGGATGAGACAGTTACCGGTTTGTCTTTGGCCCGACTGTCCCAGAGCTGCATATGGTGGAGCAGGGAGAGCTGAGCCTCCTCTCTGTATTAACTGTCAGAGCAAGAGGGAGGTGTCAAGGACATGCTTGGAAGGGACTGTGATCCTTTCTGCGTACAAGCTGTATTTAGTATGTGTGGCATGTAGTGGATATATGTGTTTGTATGTGGGAGAGAGACTGTTAATTTGTCGAGTTGGCAGGGTAATGGATACACACTACAAAGTCATATTGAAATGACCTTAATCAAGCAATTCGTATAGAAGGAATAAGACGCAGAGCTGAAGCGCTAATAGCTTTTTTTCTCAGTTGAAAGGACCAGACAGAATCTCATTTATGTGTGATGTAGTCCTTCCTAAAGCCATAACGTGACATCTCAATGTGGCTCCCTGTTTTACTGTAATATCCCACTGCCACTGCGGGAGATTAGCATTATCAGCAGCCACAACAACCCAATTTGTTCTCATTGCCATGGCAGACGGGGGGAATTAAATGTAATCAGCCAGCTAGCATATTTAACTTAGCTACCCCCTGTGAGCTGTCTCATGCAGATCCCTGCGGCATTTCAACTGGGATGGTCATCATCATTATATTCTCTTAACCATGCTGCTGCTTTCTAAACTCATGTGTCTGACAGTTGTAAAAGAGCTCTGTAGCTTCAAATGGACTTGTCAATGGATTCTAATTAATTTAAACAGCCGGCATAGCTGTTAAATTTTTGGAAACAGCAAATACAGTAATAATCACAGGCACAGATAGATGGTGGTAAATTGATATTGTAATCATCATTTTTGGAGGTTTGCTGAATACACATGCTGACAGTGCATTAGAGCACGCTCAAATGGTTACACAGCTGCTCGGTACCACAAAAGTCTTTACACAGGTTTTTGGCTACTGCAGATCAGTCCAGTTAAAGGAAAAGACTGGCGTTATTTTGTATTTTTTTTATTGTCAACAAATGCCAAGAAAAGTCCAAAACCAACAATGTGTTAGTCTGCCTCTCAATACTTCTGACTTTCCAACCCTGTCTGTGGAACTCAGCCCCAAACCAATTGGTTTCTACTGAAGACATACATCTAACAACAACAACAAGTCAAAAAGATATAGTTTCATCTTTTAAAAAGGCTCAGTAATTTCCTAAAACAGCTGGGCACTGTAGTTTATAGCATATATTACTCAAACGGAAGTAAACACAGCATTTCTTGTGGACTATTTTCAGTGGCGGATTAATACACATTTGGTGTGCTAGTGAAGATTTTACGGCAGCAGAACGGTGAGTGTTACCCTTGTTCCAGACCTCTGAATTGCCGCCCACGTGATTTGAAAGCGATTTGTAAAGGTTTTGTGTTGTGCACACTGACTGCTGGTTCTGCTGCTCGGAGAAACAGTCGACCAATCGGGTGCTTTGTAGGTGGGATTAATAATGTGGACGAGATCATCCTGCATAACTATCTAGCCACTTACTACATCCACGATGTGTGGAATGTAGAAAAGTGTGGATGAGATGGATGCAGCTGTGGAGCTTGTTGTAACACAATTTGCAGAAATAACAACCGTTAAAGTGGCTTTTTTTTGTTTGAAAATCACGTAGGCAAAACAAACCAGAAACATTTTTAAAGAGAGGGCAGCATTATTCGCTCACCTCTCTCAACTATACTATCAGAATATACACCATAGACTAAAGAAAGTATTTCAATCAAGCTAACAATGACACCAAACACTGAAAACATGATGTAAAGAAATTACATATTTGAATCTACTCTCAAAAGGTCTGTTTAATCCCTGAAGATTTCCAAATCAATCACAACTCTGTAATAACCAATTCATGAAGATAGCTTGTATTTTAAGTAGTAAAACCTGTAAGGCTTGTTTTTTCTCCAGGGCACCAAAGTCAGTTTGTTAGTCTATTGGAGTTGGAATTTATTTTCACATTCAGTATTGATTTAAGTATGCCAACACCAAACAAGATTTAAGCTCATTCATCTATTTATGTATGCTGATAACTTTTTGTGTTTGCAGATCAATACTGATGAGTCTAGCTACTACAAAGTGAAAATAGCACACTGGCACCAGGTATTTTTGTTTCTGTGGAGCCACATGCTTCAGCTTGTCTAATTATGTTTTTTTTCTGCTACTATTGTATGCAGAAGCAGCGTGGCTCAGCAAAGTAAAGATGGCCCTGCATAAGCTGCGAGCTCCCTGGGGCATCTGTATGGAGCTCAACCTGAAGGCTCGCCTCTTCTCTTTCTGCTTCTTTGTTTTGCAAATGGGGGAGGGAGGGAGCACTAAGATGCTGCAGAGACTCCGCCGTTCCAGGGTTCTGCTTGGCTCAGCAGCAGGGTCCAACAGAATCCATTTTTTTGCATCCGCGCCGTCGTCCTCCTCTCCAATTACTGCATCTCTCAGAGCATGCAATGCCTCGATACAACTATGGAGTCTGCTACAGCAAAGTGAGCCTGGCCACTGTTTGATGTGACACTTCATCAGTGATTTGGAGACCACAGCTGAAGGGCTCCTGAGAATGGAAAAGGTTCATTTCTGTGATGCAACTTCCTGAAATGTGCAGCTCAGTAGAAAAGCCGCTCGTCATATGGTCTTAATGTTTTCAGACTGTTGTTTCAGGATGAAAGAAAGAGACTCTTTTATGTTAACTACCCATAAACCAGCCTGTGACTTGATAGAAAGTGTCATTGCCAGTTAGTTAAATCATCTGCATTCTTAAGCATGAGCCAAACTCCCCAGTCAGCCTGATTATTTCTGCATTTCAGCACAGTGCAAATGTTTCAGATGGATGCACGCTTGACAGTTGGCTACTTCGTAGCTCGGGCAGAGAGACGTGCCCTTCAGTGTGCAGAGATGGCTGCAGATTGTGCTCCGTGCTGTACTGCATTGCAGGCAGGCGTCTTACCTTGTGAAACATGTGTCCTTCGCCTGCAGGCCCCTGAGCACTCCTGCTCAGATGATCAATTTGATCCATTCGGGCTGCGACTTAATCCCATAATGCTCCGGTGTTTTGTTGCAATCGAGACACCCCCATTTGTCTCTGTGGGTTTCTTATTTTATCTATAGAGGGTGATGAAAAATCTCATGCTTCTTTCATATACATGGCATGTAATCACCTTTAAACAGTCATCATTATCAACAATCATTGGTCATGACAGCGTCTGTCAGAGCGAATATGGTGGAAAAATCTTAGACCTGTCATGGTTCAATAAGAGTAAACCGAGAAATTGTTTCTTTATACAGGCGTAGGAACCACATGAGTTATGTGGAATTAAAGGAGGTGAAAATATGTCTTGAGCTGTTTCTGTGTGAGATTTCTGCCTTGTGTTCAAGTGAAAATGCAACGTTTTGTCACTCTAAAGCCTGTGGGTTCAGGCCAAAAGACACACAACATCATTTTGGAACACTAATGCATTTCAAAGTGGTTCAATCTGTGGTGGGTCTGCGCCATTAGCGTCTCTCCCATTTCTCCGCCGTTTTCAAAGACGGCGGGGTACAAACAGAGCGAGACATTACCTCCACCACTCAGGCCCCAGCATGCTGAATTGGGGCACCATAATGACACCGCAAAGGCGAGATGCACTCCCACTGCTCCTTGGTAACTACAGAGACACAGAGGGTGGAATGTAGATTCACGACAGCCTCTGCCTGTGTGCTCTTTTGTAGCGATTTAAAGTATGCAGGGAGACGTAGCTAATTTGGCTACATTAATCAGGCAAAGCACATTGCTGTGCATACGACAGGCGTGGAGGAATGATGAGCTGACGATGTCCTGCCAGTCAGAGAGGCAGACATACCTCAGTGATCTGATAGGATGACACGGCCCCAGCCCAGAGCGGAGCGATCAGCTGAGGAAAGCCTCTCGCAGACATTACAGACATGACCTGGATCACCAGTCCATCCATCAGCCTGTGTTTATCCAGTCACTGCCAGAGTAAATGACTTCATGAAGCTGGGTAAATGACAACTGGTGGAAATGCAAAATGTCCAGATCGTCTTATAACCTCTAACTCATATCCTGCTGCTTAAGTGATGTCTTCACTGCAAATATCGTCTTCAGAATATCAATAAGGAATATTGCGGCAGATGAAGCTCACGGTTATTTCCCTGAGAGAGGGGGCTTTCATCTGAAAACCAGAGCTTCTGAACTTAAACTCTTGAAATGTGTGTGTCCGTGTGAGCCAGAGTTCAACAATGTTTTTTTTTTGTTTTTTTTTGAAGACGGTACCAACACTTTGTTTGCTGTTGGGACTGTTTAGAAATCTGTCCAGACATTTGGATCCAAATCAGCATCAGAATAAATATAGTTATAGATAAACATGCTGATTGGCTGATGGCAGGCATGGTTTTTAGAGAATACATCCTGTCTAAGACTATTAGGGCTTTGTATATGATCACTGAGTTATGGCCATTTAAATTGATAGTGTTACTGTAGTGCCACCTAAAAGCCATATACCATCACATTTTGCAAGTTCACATGGAGTTGGTGTGTGGACTTCTAAATGTGGTTGCATTGGTTCAAGAGGTAAGGCACTTTATGTCAAATAGGACTGTTGGACTCATCTGAAGTTCGGTAAGGATTGGTTGAAATTTGTAGGACGACGAGTGAAAAACACTGTTTAGCACAAAGTATAATTGCAGAAAATCCATTAAGTAGAACTCAATGTAGTTGGATGGATTCATTTTGAAACAAAGGGTTTAGGGAAAAGGAATTTGGCTTCTACACATCACAATTCAGGAATTACGACAAACATGACGTTGTCATAACTTCACACATGCTGGCGCTATTGGATCTGGATCCACACCAAAAAAACAAACAGAATCACGTGTCAGTCCAGTGGCCTAACTTTCCACCAAATTTCATTGAAATCTTTTGACATGTTTTAAAACGGAATAGATCGACATTTTGGGAAATACGCTTATTCTCTTTCTTGCTGAGAGTTAGATGAGACTCCACTATCAATCTCCTCATACACGGTTTTCATGGGACAGTGACAGTATTTACAATAAAATGAGTTTGTAATAAAAAAATGTAATGCTTAAATGGATAAATAAAATAAAATAAGAAAAAACCCAAACGTTGAACACTACAAAGATATTTAAAGAAAGCCTTGTGATACAAATGTCTTTTCTAGAGGCATTTGTAAGAACACAGTGAGTCAAAATATCCCTTTAAGGCAGGATAGCATATTCATTGGAAGAGGCTGTTTGGTTACAGTATCCATAGATAATCAATCAACAAAAAAATATGATGTATATGTTCTGTGGTCAGAGAGAAGCGTATCATCTACTCAGCTGTAGATGAGATGATTCTGATCATTATCTGATATATAATATTTGTGTGTGTGCACACATTGTGTGTGTGTGTATGGAGGTGTTTTGACATCCCATCCTTTCATGAATTCTTTGACATTCGCCTTGGTTTGATATCAAATGTCTCCTCCATTTCCAGCACTTTCTCTACAGCAAAGAAGAGTTGAAGGTTTGTGCGTGTAAGTGTCCTTCAGGACCCAGACTGTACAGATCCTGTCACATTACAGGGACCGATGAGCTGCAGTGATGGAGCAAGCGGGCTGCGTGCACGTGATGGATCATTGCAGCAGAGCGAGGAGATGCAGATTTTCGCTGTGACATTTCTTTTACTCTGTGAGCATTTCTCTGGCAAGCTGAAGTGAGGTCGTGCTCCGGTGGCTCTTAGCTCAAACACTTGGAACCCACAAGTTTCTCTTTGACATTTCTGCTTGGGTTTTTTAAAAAATTTTTTAAATCATCTCTTTAGATTTGTATGCTCCCTTCATTGTTAGATTACTACTCAGTTTGTATTCCGCATTAGAGGTGTCAAGGAGGCAGGGTGTCGTCTGTGGATTGCACTTGACCTCTAACACTTAAGCAGTGGATAAACACGTGTAAACATTACAGATGGCTAGACACCACTTTTTTCAGATACCCTTTACGCAACATTGAGTATCTGCTAATACTGATTCTAATCCAGTACTCATTTTTTCTGCTCCTACTGAGCTGTTTATGAGCCATAATCACCCTTTTACAGAAACTAGTTATCTATAAACGTGATGCATATATTTTAAGATACTTAAATCCCATAAGTGAAGGTTCATAACATGACTCATTAGCCTGGAGTGCAATGCAAAAAGTAAAGACATCAGCTGTAAAAACTCTTCACCAAAGCATTTTCAAAAGGATTTTCTAAGTTGCTTGGACAGATGTGAAACCACCAATTCAGAGAAGAAATGTCAGTTTAGCAGCATGTAACAAGGGTTTGTAGCAAGATGTTTTCAAATGCAGAGCTGTAGACTTCAGACTTGGACTCAAGTCAAACTCAAGTCGCAAAAATGAGGCCTTGTGACTCGGCTTGGGCTTGTCAGCTGTGAGTTATACTGACAGCTGCTAGTTAAGCTTGACTTCCAGTAATACTACAGTGGTTAGACCACTAGGCCACCTTGACGTCCCTAATTTTTGATATTGTTGTTTTCAATCTTTTTTTCTGGTATCTGATCCAGTGTTTTGGTAATATCAGACCAATACTGAGTATTGAATTGGAGCAGAGCAATTTCCTCACTAGGAAACAGACATGCAGTGAAATGGTTTGAGAGTCAAAAGTTCAGCTTACACCTGTGGTTGTCACGCTGAGCTGGGATGTGTATGAACATTTTGGTGTCAGTGCTCAGGATGGGTGTGTGCATGTGTTTTGCAGTGGGTGACGTTGGGGTTGGGTGGTTCAGGGTTATCGGTGGTATTTCTGTCACTAGCAGATGAGGCTTGGTCGAGGTGAGATAGACGTTAACTCAGAGGAGCGCAGTCAGGCTTGCGGCCAAACGCTGTCAGCCTAATACCAGCGAGCGGTCCAGGAGGAGCAGTCGCAGCATCTGGATAGTCAAGCTCCATTAGCCTCCCGGCTCTGTTTTACACCAGCTGCATTACAGCCTTGTTGACAAATGGCAGAAGAGGTGGTGTGTGTGATATGAATCACATAACTCAGGGGGGCCTCCACCATGAATATTATACCCCCTTGCTCCCTGATCTTTCTCCTCCTCACTCCCTCCCTCCCTCCCTCTTGTCTGGTTCTTGCTGTGAACTGTAGCAGCAGCCTGGCTGGGATTCAGTGGGACAGCATTAGCTCTCAACCTTGGTGAAGGACTAAATGCAGCCTCAGCCTGGTGTCCTTGCTGTCACACTGCTGCTGGGAGAAGATAAGCACTCCAGCCTTAAGGACACGCTGCAAGGCCCCCATCAGCAGCACTGTGAGCTGGGTAATTGCAGAAGCACTGCAAATAATTAATTAAGCAATCGTTATGTCTGACGCGCAACATGCTACACTCCGCATTTTTTTCCCCAGTATTTGCAAAAGCAGATTATGTGGCTGATTTAAGGGCTTAGCAATTATTTTCTTTATACTGCGGTGTCACCCTGAAAGTTCAGTGCTACAGCTATAACCTTTAAAATGCCATGTACAAATGCAGATCTGAAAAGGAGAAGTCATTTTATTCGGCAGTGGAGGTGTTTACATTTCATATTCCATATTGAAAGGCTTTTTTTTTCTTCTTCTTCCTCATATGACCCATCACAAAAAAGGAATCCAGCCAATTTTGAAGATAACAAGCTGTGATATTGCCTCGTATATGTAGCACCTGGACATTTTCACTGCAGAAGAGAAAATATTTACCTCTAAGAAACAGTCCCTGAGGTGAAATCTGAAGTCCTGTTGCGGCTCGGTGATGAATTCTTGCTTTAGCCTTTTAAAGTCTTCCGTTGGCTTTTTGGCTTGTCCTTGTGCGGCCTGTAAATTGTTCATAGTGATATATAAAGTAGACAGGTATGGCTGCGTGTGTGGGTATAAGAATTAGGTTTATTTACTGGGTTGAGTTGCTGAAATAAACCATGCAGTGCTATATTTCTCTCAAACACACCGGAGCATTGAATGATGAAACACACAGCGAGAGGCTGTGGTGGGTATTGATGTGTAATGCCCTTGGACTGAAGCCAAGACGGTGAAATGGAATGAAAGAAAAGCAGTCACTCCCCTGTTAACTCAAGGTTGTACTTTACAGAAGCTATATCTGTTGTCAATGGTACGCTTAGTAAATGTGCTCTATGTGTCTGCCGCAACTATAAAAAACATCTAAATCACATCTGCATGTTGACTTTGAAGATTCCCACCAATTTGCCCATATTTTTCCAAGGCCAATGCGCTATGTCATGGCTTATCTACAACTTCTGAGCTGGCAGGAGGCTGGCATTTGGCAGTTGCTTGTAAACACAGCCAGAGAATGAGCCCTTAGTGATCGAGACCCCTGCCAGCTCGTGGAAGTGGCAGCGGATCATCCTCAGTTAATAGGCGCTCATAATCCTCTGTGAATGTCTTATGTTGTCCCCCGAGAGGAGCGAGACTAAGGCATGTATTTGCAATCAGCGTGCATTAAGGGCCGACAGTTTAACTGCTGCCATAACTGTAATAAACCAACCCACTGTTTGCATGCTGAATGGAAGCAAAGTGAAAACTGTAAAGTGTTTTTTTTTTTATTTTTTTTTTTATCTCTAACAATGGCTCTCTTTCTTTTTCCCCCACTGCTGCTTGTCATTGCTACAGGAAGTCGAGGTTAGTGCCTCTTTTGTAAATCTGTACAATGCACTGTCTGTCCTTCTGTTGACATCTCTTTTAGGCCGTAGGTGTCACCTGCCTAATGAGTAAGAGCTCATCTTGGCTAAAGCAGAAAAAATACATATGATACAAGGTCATTGTCTAGAAATGTGTATTTGACTACAACTCAGAGGTGAAAAACAAAGGGCATTAGAAACAATAACATGTACATTAATAACATCAAACCTGCATACAGCCAAATGCAAACTACTGCTTCCTAGAAAATAAATACAAGTATCACTAATAATAAAAGAATATGCGGTATGGTTCATACATTAAAATGTATTCCTCCTTGTAGACTCAGTGATCAATTCACTCCAGTAAAAACAAGTATAAACACAAAAACTACCCCTTAACTCCTCTCCCTGTGCACAGTATTTAAGATGCCTTCGGCTGTACTTGTTCAGCATGACTTGAGAGCTCAGCCTTTGTGTCCCCTGAGCAGAATAAGACTGAGCTAAACTGAACAGACCTGATCCTCAGGGTCGTCTCTGGGCCTCGTGCCGAGTAGTAACCGCTTTATAGTTGATCCACTTGGTCCTGACACGGAGAGAAATGGGTCACAATGAATACAGCAGGGGGACGCAGAATTTTTATTATCGTTTCAGCGCAACACCACCAGGGACACAATCTGAAAACCAGAGTTAGTTTGCAAATATTCCCTCTGCAACTGTGCAGGAGCTAAGATAGTCAGTCTTTTTATGAGATACATTTAAGCTCACAGAGTCTTGCCTTGTGCCATTTACTTAATGTTAGAGGCTACATCTACAACATCAACATAATAATAAAAATGGAATAAAATAATTATGGGCTTCATATCACACTTGTCAAAATAAGAGCTTCAAAGTTTTTGATAAGAGTGAGGCAAAGACGGTTACATGTCAACAAGTTAACATTATTCTTTAGTTTAGTTGGACAGTTCATTTTTGACCTTGGAAACAGAAGTTGGCAAAACAATCTCAACTCAAGGTCCATTTACTCGATTGTTCTGGAGCTTTTGGCCGTATGTTCAAACTTTCCATGATGCTGATGAAGACTGTGTGAAACAGGCAAAAGCTCCAGAACAAGCGAGTGAGTTGAGATTGTTTTGTCTTAACATTATTATCATTTATTAAGAAAAACTGCCCTGTTTTCAACAATTTAACAACAATTTGTTCTTGGACAGAGCCAGGCTAGCTGTTTCCCCCCCTGTTTTCTTTGTGCTAAGCTAATTGGCTGCAGGCTCCAGCATATTTAGCATAGCGTGGTATCAATCCTTTCCAACTCTCAACAAGAAAGCAAATAACCATATATCGCTTCTTGAGTTTATCTAAAAAAATTCTAAATCTGCAAACTTGGAGATACATGATTTTCACTGGACAGTGACAGTATATTAAAATAAAACAAGTCTGTAAAAAAATGTAAAACTAAGTGGATAAATAAATTAAAATAAGAAACCTAAACGCTTGACACTACAAAGATAATGAAAGAAAGCCTTGTGATACAAATGTCTTTTCTAGAGTCATTTGTAAGAAGACACTGAGTCAGCCAGCCTGATGTCCTCAGGGCATACACGCTGAATCTAGGAGTCACCTCCAGAACAAATCCTTGAGGGGGGAAGAATCAGGAGGGACTGGCCTGATGATCTCAGGCTGCTCACTGGCTCGTATGAGGACAACAGGTCTGAAATGTAGCTGTGCATCAGACCTACAGTAGCAGTGCACTTAAAGGTTAAGGTCTGCCATAATATCTGAGATCAAATCTCAGAGGTTTGTGTGAGCACTTTATTTTTTATTATTAAAGACAGAAATAAATATTTGAATAATTGAAATGGTAAATCATTCAATTGAACATAAAGAATAAGTGGTGAATAAAAATGGTCACCGAAATGAACTCAATTTAAAACCTTGGATTTAAAAAATGCTAAAGGTGTTGCGTGTTATGATGATTTGCTTTTTTTTCTCACTCGCTATATCGTGAAACCCTTCTATTCAACATAGTAGCGGAATATATTTGAATTGATAAAATCCTACATTTAAACTGTTATTCATAGCGTGTAGCAAAGTTTCTGTTTAATTTTGCATGACTGTTATCTAAACTTATCTTTCTTAATTATTTATGCTCTTCTGAATTTTCATGAAGAATGAGTTCAAGAGCATACACTTCCTCCATTGTGTTGCCTAACATGAATTATTAAATCCATTAATGCAAATATATTTTCTTCCTAGGATGACTACGTCAAAAACATGGAGGAGAACACGGGTTCTGATGAAAGTAAGTCTGAAATGTATTTTATCTGATTAGAAAAGAGTTTTCTGTGGACATGAGGATGGATGTGTGGTTTCATTTGAAGTTTACTGTGTTATCCACTTACAGCCTGAGTGTATGCTACTGCACTATATGCAGAGATGGTTTGCAAAGACTTTCAGTGTTTAAATTACTTTACTTAAATGGCCAGTTCTACTGTTAAGAAAAAAACTTGCTGTATTTCAGATTCTACCAGCATAATCAATGCTAAGTGCTGTCTGCCTTTATACATCTGCTCTAGACAATGAAATAGTGCGGCGCACATTATCGAAGTGCTGGCTTCTCTTAATTGCAGCAGGTGTCTGAGGTCATCCAGCGTGTGGTGAGTGCTGGACCAGAGTGTCAGAGCTTGTGGAGGGTGAGAACACAGTTGAGATTTAGCAAAGGAGATTTGGTCGGATCCATTAGTTTGAAAAGCCTGCTATAATTGCCTTTGTTGCTGAGGGCTCAACTCAGAACTCCCACCAGGCTCCATTTACCTCCATGGGGTCTGTTTCTTGTTGGGGGAAAAAAAATAAAAAATCTCACTTTTAGAAAATCAGCTGTGGAGGAGGAATGGAGACTATGTGAAAATGATGAACAGTTCCATGTTATTACAGTCAAATGGTGTTTTTGTATTCAACAGAAATGAAAAATTATATAAAAAAGCACTTAGAGAGCGCACACTGCTGCAAATGTTTCATAATCTTCTAAATTCTGTCATTTTAAATGGTCAGGTTACCCAAATCATTGAGCTAAGCATTTGAAAAATTCAGCAGTGTGTCTTCCAAGGGACAATCTGCTGCTTCAGTTTTTACATCCAGTAGAAAATGTATAGTTCCCAACAAAAACTGATGGTCTGACACCTGACTGCTGTGTCCCCAGAAACTGGTTTAAAGCCAAGCGGTGGTTTAGCCTCAACACAGTCGAAAACATCTAACTGCCACAAGAGGTCACTGTACCTGAAATTTAAGCTAAACATGCTTGTCACATGACTACTTGACTACCGCTTTTGGTGATGAACCCACATATAATTATCACACGACTTTGCAGTTCCTCTCAGCTCGACTGAGCGTTTTAGCATCTTTCAGTTCATTTGTTTTGTTAATTAGCGTAAATACAACAATGTGCAAATACAAGTTTATATAAGTATATAATTATGAAATCACCTGAAGCTATAAATAATAGTCGTAAAGAAAAATAACATTTGTAAGAATATCATAAGTCCAATTCAAACTGCAGTTTTTTTTTTTATTCTATTAAACTGATGCTACAAGTATAAATTATGAGGAGACAGAATTTATTCAGCTCTCTGTTGTATTATTTTACAATATATCTTATGGAGTAATAATCAGTGATATTTGATAATCATAAATTCAAGTAGCCTTTAAATGTTAAAACTTATATCCCCCTATAAAACTTTTTTTTTTAAAATTATTTCCCAATAAATTAATTAAATAGGGTGAATAGGAAAAATACCACTGGTATGTCATGTTGATATGAATCCGCTGTGTTGGCGGATTTTAAAGTAATTTCACAGTACATCAGGTTCGGCTGCAGTTCAGCTTGTTTCAACTGAGCAATCACACTGAACTTAACATTCAGCTGTGAGCTAAGCGCTAGTTTAACTGAACTAGTCAAATGCTAACCCTTCTGTAGTGGAGGTAATGAAGTGAAGTATGAATCATTTCACAGGTCGGGTTATAAAGGTACTGTTCATACATGTTGTAGCCAGCTGAGCAGGCCCTTAGGGTTAGCAGTGTGTTCCTGCTGCGAGGCGAGTGTGGGAGGCTGGGTGTAGCACCACACCCACACTGCCTCACTTAAAATACATCGAAGACTTGCTTCAAAGGAGAAAGATGTGAGAAGAAGCAGCTCATCGTTATCCCAGTCATATGTTCTTTCAACAGGGGGAATAAGTAATGTAGTCTCAAGAAAATGCCTCTCTTGCTGTAGTGTGGGTGGTGTTCATTTGAATACCATTGATTTCATCCCCGTCCCAGCTCCCACTGGGACTAATTCTGCAGACCTAATTGATCAGGGTCCTCTTCATTGCAAATTCAACAAGACAGCAGAAACTCCGACGAGGTGTACCTGCAAGCCCCGGACAGAACAAAAGACCTAAAAGGAGACTTCAGACGCCTCCTGTGCTTTTTAAGTGGGCTGATTGAGACATCAGCTCAGCTCTGCAGAGTATGCGCTGTGTTTGAGGGCCATTTCAAAACAATGTGGTGCCTGTTGCTCTGATTTAACAGAGGGGCTGCCATATTTGACCTTGACGTCTTTTATTTTAGCCGATAAATGAAACTTCTTTTGTGCCCAGAAGTGACTGTGATTATGCTTTCATTTGTACAATAACTTCAGGAAATTATTCGGACATAATGTGTAGAAAAGAATTAGAGGTGAACTTGTGTGTTGCATCCTGTCTAATTTATAAGTAAATAATTTCATAGTTCCATTGGAGTTGAATAAAAGCTGCAGGCTGCTTTAACACGGCGACAAGCAATTAAAGCCAAGTGTATAAAAGAGTCTTCTAAGATGACAGTAATTGCAAGTCCAGTTGAAACTAATTTACTTAAAGCTGTCAAATGGGCCCATCTCTCTGATGCTTTTAATATTCATCAGTGCTAAATCTTTTTGCTACTATTTCTTGCCAGTTAATTAACGGGTCTGTTGCAGATTTTCTTTCTTTCTTTTTTGTCCAGAACCACTAAAGTACTTTATTAAATGCACACGCTGGCAATTTGAGTGTAAAACAAATTGATGGAGGATCCTGTCTAACTGCAAGGCTTCATGCTCAGACAACAGGGAGAAAGCAGGATGAGAAAGCAGCTGTGTTCTGTTATTTTTTGATCAGTGTTGTTGTAGTAATAATAATAATAATAATAATAAAGTCAGAGAGATTGGACACAGGCTCAGTGGAGTCCCATCGCCTTTGTTGACATGATTACAGGAGGATTTAAAACTCATAATGGCTTTTACATGTCCCAGCCCTGCACTGAGTTCTCAATGCTGCACGATATTAACAACAACCAGGAGAGCAGGCGAGGTGTAAAACACAGTTGATCTTTAATGTAAATTAAATCTTGTGTTTGAATTTCATTTTCAGTATACTCTATGTAGGAGTTGTATACCGTGTGAGGGACGTGTTTGGTTTTAAGCTGTTGCTTGGAGGCAGACTTGAAGGTGCTCATAAATACCGAACATGGGAGCAACGAGAGAGCTACACATCACCATCTGAAACTATACTGAAAACACCAAGCTATGTTTCTATGGGAACATACAGTAAAGCGATGTTACGTGATAGTTTCATGCGAACTATCAGATTCAGTGAAAGGTAAGGCCATGAAACAATTAACATGATTATTTATAGTATTTTTTCAAACACGCCAAATTTGTACTCATGCAAGTGCAGGACTTCAACAGAAAATTGTGGAAATGTTAAAACATCTTGCAATGCTGAAGAGTAACTGCACCGTCAATAATCCTGCTTTCCCTGACAGCCAGTGGTAACATGTTTTTTCCACAGCCTGTGCAGCTGGGATGTAGTGTGATGCTATACTACATGGTTGTAACGAAACTGTACTGAACTCTGTAAGTGAGGTTTTCAGATACCTAGCCCCATTTGTGACCTCATCACTCTGTATGTTACTCCGTATAAACCTTAGGTACCTTTTTTTACCTGTTATGCAGCTGCTGGTTCAGTCTTCAAATGTAGTTTCTTGGTCCCACAGATACCTTCTGTCTGCCCGGAATGATAAAATTTATGCGCAGGGCAAAACCAGCTTTTAAATCCAATATCTCCACAGACCGCAGTAGCTGCCTTGCTCTGCTCTTCCTCTTTGGTGAAATGTTTGTAAGTCTGTTACTCAGGCAGTGGAAGTCTGTAGAAATGGTAAGGAGTGTCAGAGCTCAGAAAAGATGGGAGTCAATTTGACTTTTGGTCAGACTTCTGTACAGTTTTGAGCTATTTAAAAGCCATAAGTACTTACATAAGTAGCACTGTGGGCGGCTGTGGCACAGAGGGTAGTGCGGTTGTCCATTAATCCCAGGGTTGGTGGTTCGATCCCAGCTCCTCCTGTCCACATGTCGAAGTGTCCTTGGGCAAGACACTGTGTCCCCATTGGTGTGTGAATGGGTGAATTAGACTACTATTAGAGCTTAGCTTACTGTTACAGCGCTTTGGGAACCGTTTCAACGGTTGAAAAGGGCTATATAAGTAAAAGTCCATAAGTAGCACTGGGTGAGCGAGGACAGATTTGTCTACATTTTGACATATAAATGGTGCATGAAGAGTGGAAACTGCAGGAGTAAAAAGATATTTTTGTGACAATTTGAAGGGGCTGAAGCAGACTCATTCCACCAAACACAAACCAACGAAGTCCTCCTTCAAGGAGGAGTGGATTTTAGCACTTTTAGCAATCATTTGCCATTGTGGAAGTACATTTTTCTGTGATATTAGTGACAATTAGTAAATAATTTGTTAGATTTTTTTGCATAGGTGTTGCATAGGTCACCAATGGGGGCTGGGTGTCTCAGAAGTTTGTTTGAATGGGACTATGACAAACACGTAACCTCCGTAATAAAAATGCATTGTGGAGCAAAGGCTAGTGGATCACAAGCTAGCTTGAAAGTGGTGCAGGACTTACGGACTTTATGAACTCTGGTCACCAGCTTAGTCTCATACACGCTCATATACCAGTGATTCCATAAAAGTCCACTGTTCCCTCATACCTCCCTGCTGTAGCATCAGAGTATCACCTAGTCTCTGGATTTGTGGGGATCTGGCTGGCAGCCACCTCATCTGTAGACCGTGTTGACTACAAAGCAGATTCTCAAAGCTGACTCAGGACTTCACAGCTTAAATTTCTCTCGCCGACAGCCGCTTGCCACTCACTCTTAAATTTATCTGAGCCTGTGAGTTTTCCGAGGCCTCTCCGGCAAGGCGGTAAATGGAGTGGGACGGTGTGACATCCAGCTTCGGATGGCATTGACCACAGACTGAGGAAGGTGAAGGACACGGTGCTATTTCCATCTCAGTCTATCAGTGGGAAAAAAAGCGGTTGGCATTGAAAAGTTCAACTCTCCAAAGATAGAGATGCTGGGGAGGGAGTGAGACAGTAAACAGGGAGGGAAGAAAGAAAGGGAACATGGGAGACAAATATGGAGCCTGTGTGTTTGTGTGAGAGAGCGAAAAGGCAAGTCGGGGAGAGACAGTGATAAGTTGACATGGGGTAAGTGAGATGTGACAAGCCGAGAGAAAGAGATGCTCAATCAGTGCTGTCAGGTTTTCTCGCAATCAGAGACAGCCGTTGGAGACTGCAGGCAGTACTATTGACGATGGGCTGCCTCTCTAATGACAGCTAGGCGTCCATGTTTTCAGCAGTGCTGACTATAAAATCAATGGACTCATTTGTGCACACTGCTAGAACATTTTTCATTTCATATTTCATGATTTTTATTGCATACGCCTGAGTAAAAGATAGTTTTGTGAGAATGGAAGATAATTTTAAACGGTGTAAATATGCAGAACTTGATTATGCAGCACATAAAATAGCTTTCCTCTGGGTTTTAAAAAAAAAAAATTTGGTGGTACTTGCTATCAATCTGTTGAACACATGCTCCTTGTCAAGAGAGGAATAAAAAAACAGCCGGAAGCTCTATTTTTCTCCTGGAGGTGACAAAAATAGAGAATTAAAGCCAAAGCACCTCAGCTGTGATTGACACCTCCGGATTCTCAGTGTTATTTTGTTTTGTGTTTGCAGCCGTGGACACCACCAAGGACCCGTGCCAGAATGTAAAGTGCAGCCGCCATAAGGTGTGCGTTGCTCAGGGCTACCAGAGGGCCATGTGTGTCAATCGCAAGAAACTGGAGCACAGGTAGGTGGAATTGCAGCCCGTTTTGTGTTTGCAGGACATGTTGCCACTGTTAAGACGATTTCTGGGTGGAGTTGGTGTCAACAGCCGTTAGCTGTGTGTCCATTAAAAGCCTTTCAATGTCTGGTTGGAGAGCTATTGATTAAACTCAGTAACAGGGCCAGAGAGTGTCATGAGTCAGGAGGGATGTCTTTCAGCTGGAACACTCATGCTGAGCAATGACTAATTAACTGTGTGCATGGAAACACAGACAATTATGGAGGCAAATAATGGCCATAAAAATTTGAATTTTATGAGCAACTGAATACCTAATTTTGAGTTTAATGACTACTGAATACTTAATGTTGAAATTTAAATACCACTGATTTTTTGGCTTGACTTGAACCTTTAGATCTGAATTGAGCTTACTGAATTTGAACAATTTGAATATAGGTTTTGAATACTGGGTACTTTTTTTCTATTTTCTATCTGAAGTTGTGAAACCTTAAAAATATGTACACCTGAAATCTTTATGGCCATTATTTGCTTCCATAGACTACCCTTATACACTTGAAATCAGTTATGAGACACAGAGGGAAGCGATGCCAGCTTAATGGGTAACCCTTTAATGTCAAAGGTACATACCTTATGATTAATGAATGCTTATACATAACTCGTCATGCATGATGTATCATGAACTCCTGTGGCTCAGTTTTAATTAATAATGAAGCCACTGTCACTTAGTTTAATTACTTAAAACTACATGGATCATCAGTTTGTGAACTCATACATTTATGTAGACAGACTAAAATTAACATGTCATCAAATCAGAAGTAAACAGAATAAGGTGGACAAAGTCTTCTCAGCTCAGTGCATTTCATAATCCTCTCCAAAAGCACCAGATTCTTGTGCTTGTGCACAACATACAGTGTGAAACTGGCTGGTAGTGTATGATGTTTTTAAATATTCTTGGAACCCATGGAGGTTACTGAAGTTAATTATGAATTTTATCAATTCCTTTTGTTGTCTATTCTACATTTTTTGACCCTAGAATGACACTGACGTGCAGAAAACACCAACAAGGAAACAAAACAACATCCATTTTATTGTCACTTAGCAACAGTGTTCCTACGTCTCAAACCACTTGAACGCGTAGTTTAGTGCGTACTTGACGCCCCATGTCGAAAATAATAGTTTACTGAGCTACCCATGTTGCTAATAGGGCAGCTTTAGAAAACATGGTACAGACTAGTCAGTGGAAGTGGAAGCAGAGGAGGGAGAAGGGGGGGTTGAAACAATCACAATTAAAACATATAGAAAATACTTTTACATTTTGGCTATTTAATACAGTGTAATACTGGGGTATGGTACTTCATATGCTCCTCCCATCACAAAGACCCTCTGTGACAAACCTCACTGAAAAGTATTTATCTGTCCCCTCACCCATTCATTCCACTTTGACTGAAAAACAAATGAGCAGAGTTGCAGTCTGAAAAGAATTAATGGAGTGAATTATTACTACCTGCAAAGTCTATCTGCTGCGACAGGCATTTATCTTTTTCAATAAAGTGCCTCATTTACAGAGTCACTCTAGAGATGAAGGAGACTGTGTTGAATAATGGGTAATAAGCACGAACGCAAGCACACAAAACCATCCTAGCATCATTAAATAGCAGCCTCAGAAGTTGTGCTGCAAAGCCTAAAGCTTGTGCTCACTGAACATGAAGTCAATCACTGTGTGAGAGAAAAGAAAGCAAGGGGAATGGTTTACCCAGGATCTTGGATATCTGCCTCTGAGGTTTCTGTTGCCATGAAAGTGAATGCTGCTCACAGCATTTCAAAATGACATTCAGCAGCAACCCCAAACAGTGTCCCTTTACATTTACATAACATTTATTTTGCAGATTCTTTTGTCCAAAGCAACTTAAAATAAGTGCAAACTTGACAGGAACAAGAGCTAGATGTCATCAAAAATTGGAAGTGTATCCCTCTCACCCAAGCAACTAAAAGCATGTTCAGTGCTGCAGTGCAAGTGCTACTTTTTTGTTTGTTTTTAAAGAAATAAGACATGAGTAAGTGTGGTGTCAAGATGTAGCCTGGAAAAGGTGAGTTTTCAGCCTGCAGCAGAAGATGGGCAGTGACCCTGCTGCCCTGGCGTCTGTGGGCAGTTCATTCGACCACTGTGGAAGACAGACAGGCATTATCTGTTGGAAATACTTTCAACAAAAGAAATAGTGGCTAGGAAAACTGTTGACAGTGTGTAGCAGGGTCACTGTTTCTGGAAAGAGATGTTACTTTTGAATTTTTAGCCACACTAGCCGCATGAATCTAGGGAAGGAAATTTGGTCATTGGTCCACCACTTTGACATAAATATCTCAACAACTATTGGATTGATTACCATGAAATTTGGTCCCCAAAGGTTGACGCCTCCTAACTTTGATGATCCCCTGACATTTTCTCTAGTGCCATCAGCAGTTTGACATTTTTAGTGAAATGTCTTAAACTATCGGATGGATTGCCATGAAATTCATTCATGCTCCCTGACTTTACCTCTAGCACCATCATCAGGTCAAAATTTTACTTTGATTGATACCCACAAAACTAATGACATTCCCATCAGCCTGAGCTTTACTTTGTGTTGCTAATTAGCCAATGTTAGCATGCTAACACGCTTAATTAAGATGGTTGAAATGGTTTGCATTATACCTGCTGATTTTTAGCAGGTGTTAACATTGTCATTGTGAGCATGTTAGCATGCTGACGTTAGCATTAAGCTCAAAGCAACACTGCCCAAGTACAGCCTCACAGAGCTGCTACCTTGACCGTAGACTCCAGAGACAGATATCCTAAACACCTGCATGGTTAGATACCACTAGAGTTAGATGTAAGTTTTCTGTGATTTGGATGGACTGACATTTTAATTTTTAAAATTGTCCCTTTTTTCCTTTCATGTTCAGAGTCAAACAGTCAGGGCAGCTGGAGGCCCATGAAAGCACCTGCAAGCCTTGTCCTGTTACGGCCTCCTCGCCTGTATGTGGCTCTGATGGACACAACTATGCCTCTGAGGTAAAAGAAAATATTCTGCACCATCATCTCTTTGAAAGCACTCTACTTTTTACTTAGATTATTCTACTGTTGCTTTATTACTGGATTCTGCCACCATGAAGACCCTGAAAAGAAATGGAAAGTGCCCGTGTCATCGTTTTAAATAATGAGAGGAGTCCAGTCAAGTGCTGTTTCCTGCTGCGCTGACATATATGTGGGCGCAGCAGGGCAGCACAGTTCATCACTGCTTGCGGGAGGACAAGTGCACCAGCTCAACGTGGCCGTATGATTAATGACTGATGTTGTTTTGAATGGCATCACCGTACACCAACGGCTGCCAGGACTCTTTATTGATTTATGTATAGTTTTTAATTTTGACCTTGCATGAGAAGACAGTGGAAAATGACAGCTCATTCTTGCTGCCTTTCTCTAAGTGCAGTGTCTCATCTGAATGAGCAATGTCTTTTTCTTGCGGTCACCCCCATAAATATTTTAACTGCATCTCTCTCACGCTCTCTCCTTACAGTGTAAGCTGGAGCAGCAAGCCTGCCTCACAGGCAAAGACCTGAACATCATGTGCGCTGGCTTTTGCCCCTGCGCCACAGCCTCCGTTACCATCACCAATACTGACACAAAACGTGGCAAGTGCCTTTTCTTCACCTTCTTATATGTATGCATCTTCATTTTGGGATTCACACCTCCCTGTCTGCATCACTGTCTTCCATTTCATGAGTCAGGGTTTCAAAAGAAGAAAGTCATGATGCACTGGTGGCCACACACAAACATGCTGTAAGTAGGATAGGATTTTCTCACTGAACCAATCAACCCAATGATCGACGTTTGGGATCAATACGCACCAATTTCAGAGATTACTGTTATCGAAATATCCCCCATGTGGTTAAACTGCTCTTTCAATCATGTAGTAATTAATTATTTAGAGTGTACACTATCTATCATTGCAGCCAAACAGTATTGATTGTCCAGGCTCTTGGGCATGTGAAAATGCCAATTGATCAAAAGGATGAAATGTTACCCCTGTTTTTCATCTGTAGCCTGGAATAAGTGCTTAGCCTGAAACTGAAAGTGGATTTTTATTGGATAACAGCAATTTGCTGCAGTAGAGGTAATTGCGAAATAATGTTTTTTTTGATTAGCATATCATATTTATAAATGACAGCATGAAAATCCAACAGTTTTACAGTGAGGGAAACCTGCGCCTCTCATTCTGTTCACTGTACATCAGTAAGAGCAATATGAAGCAGTACTGAGTCCCTGCCTCCTTTTTGGGAAGATGAGTCAGATTACTGTTTACTGTCTGCCAGGGTTGTGAATCCTTGGATTCCCTTTTTTTTTTTTTTGCTCCATCAGAGAGCTGCACTGGCCAGGACCTGGCAGACCTGGCCGACCGGCTGAGAGACTGGTTCCAACTCCTTCATGGAAACGCGAAGCAGAATAACTCTGGCAAGCTCGGGGCTGGCACCGCTTCAGGTTAGAAACTCGCAAAGCGGCTGTATTCTCTGCTTCTTCCAAACTTACAACTCAATTATCTGTTAAAAGAAATGTAATATAAAGAGAAAGAAACTAAAGTACTGTGCAAATTATTTCTAGTAGCGCTGGACAAGAGCCTTGTAGCCAGCTGCAAGGACTCCATCGGCTGGATGTTCTCAAAGCTGGACACCAACAGCGACCTGTATCTGGATCAAGCTGAGCTGGCTGCTATTAACCTGGACAAGTACGAGGTCTGCATCCGACCCTTCTTCAATTCCTGCGACAGTTACAAGGATGGGAAGGTCTCTATGGCGGAGTGGTGCCTCTGCTTCTGGAGAGAAAGTGAGTGATGGGATCAATGCTGAAGAAACATAGAGAGCTTAGTCTATTTTGAGTCAGATCTCTAAATGGAAGAAATGATAGCAAGGTTACATCACAGGGAAATAGAGGGTATGCAATGACGTCACTTTATTCCACTGAGTGGCAAAACAGGCCTGCTATGGCTGCTACAACAAGAGATAAACAAATGAGCATCTTTAACAACTAATCACCAAAACTGTTTGTAGACACTGAAATCTGACCAGACATTTGTCCTGACACATATTCTGTGTTTATGTATTTGTACCTCAACAGCAGGGAAGTAATGGTACCCTTAGAGGAACAGCTTGACATTTTGTGAAATATGCTTATTCACTATCTTGCTGAGAGTTGGATCAGAAAATCGATATCACTCCTTGATACCTGTGCGTTAAGTATGTAGCTAGAATCAAGATACGATTAGCTTAGCATAAAAACTGGAAGCAGGGGGGAAACAAAGGCCAGAACCAGGCTAGCTGTTGCCCACTGCTTCTAGTCTTTATCCTAAGCGAATCGCCTCCTGGCTGTAACTCCATATTTATCCCACAGATATAGTGGTATCAATCTTGTGATTGAACTCCCCACAAGAAAGCAAATAAGCATTTCCCAAAATGTCAACTATTCCTTTAACCAAGTCTGAAAACTTAAAGGCAGTTATTTTAAAGCAGGGTTTGTCAGCCCAATGAACATCTTTAAAGCACATTCTGGTTGTCTGTTGCTTCTCTTCTCTTTAACAGTTGGCAGTTTGTACAAACTTCTCAGTCATCTGACAGTTTGCCAGAATAACTTTCTGGCAAACTGAAAGTTCTTCTTCATGGCTTCACTCAACTCTACCCACAACTGAGTTTTGCCTCTCCTCCATGCTGCAGAAAATGCAGTCCTTACCTGATTTAGGGTTCTCCTAGGCTAACCAAGCCTGAAAAGACTCCTCCTTCACCACTGATTTTCCCCATTGGTTTCTTTAGTTGCCGCCACAATAGGCACCAATGACTTTCTGGTCACGACGATGAGGAGCCACCTCTGCATTGGAGGCTTTTTACAACACTCTGATTCTATGTTCTTTCCAGGGACTGCATGCTTAGGTTTACTTGATCTGTCTGGTGGTGTCCTCCACCACTTGATCCAACTCACCACCAGGTAGTGATCACTTGACCGCTCAGCTCTCCAGCACATACAGCCACAGATCTGCTGATACGACTACAAAGACCCATCACTGATCTTTGGCCTCAGGTGTTCTAGTACCAGGTACATTTATGAACAATGCTTGAACATGGTGTTCCCAGTGGACAGTCAATGCTTAACACAGAATCCAGTAACAAAGCATCATTGTGTTCAGATCAGACAGACTGTTCGCTTCAATCAACCCCCTCCTGGTTTCCCTGTCATTGATCATTCCACAGATAAAATGTAGTTTTCCTCTGTGCAACATGCAGTCACATAGATGCATCTATGTCATTCTTTGGAAAAGAAGCTCTAAATCTGTTTGTGTAGTTGATTGCTCATCAGCTCTTACCAATTTTTTATTGTTTTTGTTTTTTTTAACTTATGAATGCACAGTGGCAGAAGGTATATGGTGATATCAGGTGCATACCCTCTATACGGACACCTTGTGAGCTTTTATGTGGCCATACACATCTCTGTGCTATAGGTGTTTTAAATGTCATTGAATATTGAAACATGGTTAAAGGTCTGGTTTGATTCAATGCTATCATTTTGACGAAGAACTTCAGTTGAGATCACAGTTCTCCTGTTTGAGGAATACAATTAAAAGCTTGTTTCACTTGTTAGCTGCATAGGAGTTGAAAGGAGATTACCAGAGTTACATGGCGACACCGTGAGTTTGGTTAAGAGAAATGTCAAGCAAGATGATCGTGGAATGAATCTAAAAAAATGCTGGTGTGCTTGAATGTCCATTTGGAAATGAGGCTTTCGTTTGAAGCCGTGTTCCTGACATTTCATGTGTAGTCACTGATAACCTACACTCAGTGCTATTTCAGCTGTGCACATTTGCAACATCTGCACCATTTGACCTTTACTAAACAAATACAGGATATACCTGCCAGTGACCACATTTGCACACAGATTATCCCATTGATCAGGCATTTAACCTGCATGCAATACATTACACTGACTCCCTAATCAATTTCTCAGTACGTGCTGGTGATATTTATAAACTACTTCACACTAAGCCATTAAGGAATAATGGTTTTATGGTAATGATTTGGAACATGTATAGAAATTACAAACTGTTATTTTAACAAGCATTTCCCTTGGTGACACTCAGTCTCAGAGAACTGATAATGCTCTGTGAATTCATGTAGTTTTCTGTAAGCACAATAGAAATGCTGTGAATTAATATTACTTTGAAAATCTACAAATACTGGGGAAGGTTCATCGCCTTTAGGGTCAATACAAAGTGTCTTTCTCTTTGTTTCTATTTCTATCTGTTCTAGAGGTTCAGCTCATTTCCTTGTCATTCTCAGACTACATCCATATGTTCTTTCACCTAAGCTCTCGACAATCGATCAGGCTCTGAGGGAATGAAATAGAAGACTTCTTAAACAAATCAATACAGCAAAAAGTGTAATTATGAAGAGCATTGATTGAGATGAAGTTTGGAGGGGAGCAGTTTTAGGTATTGTCTGTCATCACTTTTCTTACTTGATTCTCACAGAGCCGCCGTGCCTCGTTGAGCTGGAGAGGATCCAGGTGCAGGAGGCAGCCAAGAAGACGCCTGGTAAATACATTTAATCTCAACAGTACTGTGAAGTTTTAAACACTTCACTTGCATAGAAACCCCTTTCAGACTGGAAATCACCACTGACTCACTTCAGATCCTTTCAAAGCCACACCACGCCACAGAGGTAGCCATGAACTGCACCGTCTAGCTGGCATGTGCCCCCGCACTCGCTCCGGATCTCTGGGTGTACTTGCGTAACAAGGCGCCTGGAGCAGCAGGCGAGAGACTGGAGGAGGCTCATTTAAGAGATCACAAGCACACGGCTAGGATTAGGCCCTAATCAGGCCGGGGGGGTGGATTAGGGTGCAGCGCTGGCTTTGGGAAAGAGCAAGGCTAATGTGTCCATTTGGCTCCCTGAGAAACCCCCATGCTTCAGTATCTACCCAGCGTGCTCAACATGCTTTTCAGTCTTCAGCTCCAAACCCAGATATCCCATCCCTTAAAGTCTACTTGTGTCATTGCTTGTGTTTCAGTGCTTGTTAGAGCACTTCGCTTTGGGTTTGACAAGAGTGTCCTGAGGGAGGCTGAAACAGTGGAGCTCTGTCACCGAGGCTGTCACTACATTTTTCCATGCCACTCTCACAGCATAAGGAAACACACTACGCCAACATACTTTATGAAATCACATCCACCAGCATATGCATGCTTGTGTAAAACAAACAGGGAAGCTTTCTCTGTCTCCGTTGTATTCTCTGCCAGAAATCTGCCTCTCCATCCTGACTGATGGTCTTATCACAGGTTCACTAAGGCATGCTGGCATTCTCGTTTATACCGCGCTCATCTCAGGCATCAGCATGAGGCAGCTATGCTAGGGTATAAATACTAGGTAACAACTAGGCGTGTGCGTGCATGTCCTTGCAGGGATGTACATTCCCAGCTGTGATGAGGACGGCTACTACAGGAAAGTGCAGTGTGACCAGAGCCGAGGGGAGTGCTGGTGCGTTGACCAGCATGGTGGCGAGATGATGGGCACCAGGATCCATGGCAACCCCGACTGTGGTAAGGGGGGGGTGTACACGGAAGGAAAATC
Source organism: Maccullochella peelii (assembly GCA_002120245.1). Lineage (NCBI taxonomy): Eukaryota > Metazoa > Chordata > Actinopteri > Centrarchiformes > Percichthyidae > Maccullochella > Maccullochella peelii. Next base: position 139,475 of record LKNJ01000200.1, on the reverse strand, counting down.
TCCTTCTCATTAAGTAATTGTTTGTCTGCAACTGAGTTCTCGAAGTCGCATTTTCGAAAGGTTATTTTTTTCTTGATTTTAGTGCCTGCCTTATTCCTTCGTAATTGATAATATAGACACTCACAAAATTCTTGACACAAGTTGATTTCTATAGGCAACAGATTGTGATATTCCTAATACATTTTAATTTTTTTTAAACATTCATTAAACATTTTAAAGGTTTTTGGGACTCAAACAGGAATTGAAATAATAGCTGCACCCATTCAAAACCTCATGCTGGATCTCGGTATCAGAAAAGTAATGGTTATTATTATAACAATTACTGTCTCAATAATTTTTTTGATTTATCAGTTAATCATTTAGTCTATAATATGTCAGAAAATGGTGAACAATGCACACAAAAAATCTCAAAGCCCATGGTGATGTCTTCAGATTCCTTGTTTAGTCTGACCAACAGTCCAAAACCCAAAGATTTTCAATTTACAATGACACATACCATTGAAAAACTGGAAATCTTTACAGTTAAGAGGCTAAAACAAGCTGATGTTGTCATTTTTGCTTGATAATTATCTGTCAGTCAGCTAATCAATCAGCTAATTGTTTCAGCATTATTACAAAATCATTCCTCATGTATTTCCTTTCCAGATGAAGTGGCGGGATATTCTGGAGATTTTGGGAGTGGAGTCGGGTGGGAGGATGAAGAGGAGAAGGAGACAGAGGACAACGGAGAGGAGGAGGAAGAGGAGGAGGGCGAGGCAGACGATGGAGGATACATCTGGTAGAACTGTCTGACCCCACGCGGAGAGCCGAGTCTCAGCTGCTGGCCTGAAAATCTACAGGGTTGGCTCTCTCCTCACAGCAAAAGATTTTGGGATCGGACTGGGGAGGCATGGAATTGTGTATCATCCTGGTGGGATATGTGGTGCTGGTCAGGTCCGGTGGTGAGACGATGACCAGTTTTTGTCTTAGATATGTGTAATTGCTTCATTCTCGTCTTTGTTTTTTGAGCAACAGAGCTTTTTGTTTTGCCATCCTGAAAAGCAGGACTCACTGACTACTGTGCCATAGGTAGCTAAAGTCCATCAGAATTCCTATATTGTCCGACCGCCATCTATGCATATAGAGATTACCAGTAATTTTTGTATTGTGTCAACAATTGCTTGAGTATTAGAGCCGCCGTCCCACTGGAATGACTAGAGATCAGAATTTAAAGGAATAGTTAGACATTTTGGGCAATGCTCTTGTTTGCCTTCTTGCCAAGAGTCTCATGAGAAGCTCGATACCACTCACGTTAAATATGAAGGTAGGAGATGTTTAGCTTACCTTAGCATAAAGACTGGAAACGGGGAAACAGTTGCTTGGCTCTGCTCAATGGTAAAAACCAAATCAGCCTACCTAAACCTCTAAAGCTCACTAATTTAAATCTTATATCTTGTTTGTTTAAAAAACCACAGTGAAAAAAAACAACACATTGCGTTTTTATGAAGCGTTATGTGTCAGACTATCCAGGAAGTCACTGTGCCAGGAAAGTAGTAGTCATAACACACCGTAAAAAAAGTTTTTGTACAACAAACAAGATATAACATGTTAATTAAAGAGCTTTAGAGGTGCTGGTAGGCAAATTCTGTTACTTTTGGGCAGAGCCTTAAACAGACACAGTTAGCAACTAGCTGGTGAACACAGTGTAACATTTAGCAGCTAAAGAGACAGGTATTTTCCTCAGGAGTTGGTGGAGCCCAAAAACAGAGCTAAAAGAGAGTCGATATTGGACTTGGTGGTGTTCACAACTTGTTTCCGCTGCCCCCAAGTGGCCAAATAAATCAGTTATTACAGCCTTGAGCTAAGCTAACTGTCTCCTGGCTGTTGTTTCATATTTACCGTACAGGCAGAGAGTGGTATTGATCTTCTCATCTATCTCGGATTGATAGCAAATAAGTATATTTACCAAAATGTCAAACTATTCCTTTAACGCAGTTATGTGAAATGTAGTTGTGTATTTCCAAACTGATTCTGTATATAAATCCACTGTAAATGATCTGTGAAGCAAGTTTAGAGGATTCAGGGTTACTATGGTTTCAAGCTACCTTTATGATAAAGGTGCACCACAGCTCATAGCAGTTTTTAAATCTTACATGCTTTACGAATTAAGTGGATACGCACGACTATACAGGACCTACATTTCCAGTTGGATTACTTTTATTGAAAACCTGTAGAATGTACTTTAATGACCTAAACTGCACCTACAGTAGAAACCACTAGTCGCTCTCCTCCGCTAACTCTGAAATCATGTCAAAGAACTATCTTTAATTCTGAGTTTGCAACTTGAAAAATTGTATTTTGTGTTTATAAAAAAAAAAAAAGTGTGCATTACTTGAAGTTCTGTGTGTATACTTGAATTCACATTGTAATTTTTTTTTCTATGACAATATTGCTGCCATGTCTTCATTCATGCTATTAGTAGGCCAGACATTTAGTTGTTTTTAGTATTGCATGTTAGTAAAAAGAATGTACTTCTAGGCTGAGCACTTTACTAATAAAGGCACTGGAGCCAAGCTGTATATTGACTTCTATCTTTTCCAACTTTTTTAGAGATTTAAAAAATGATCATCCAGACAGAAATTAGATCAAGTTTGTGGCTACTGTGCCACCAAGTTACACACCATCTTCCTCTATATTTAATGAGTAATTTGCAATGATCCTGCTGGATGAAGAAAGGAACACTGTGCTTAGGTGCCTGTGGGGAAATTAAATTAATTCATAAGATAAATGCGGGTCGATTGTCTTCACTGTAGGAAGTTGGTCAGGAGGGGATATGTATTACAGACTGCACCGCTCAGCTTTTTTTTTTTTAACGTCAGCAGATCCATCCATCCATTATCTATACCGCTTATCTTTGGAGGGTTGCGGGGGGGGCTGGAACCTATCCTAGCTGTTAGCAGATCCATATTTTCAAATTCAGCCTGTTAAAATTTATCATAAATGAACTGACTATTTTCAGTAACACCTCAGCCTACCTTACATGGTGTATTTTGCTTATAAAACAAAGTGGGTGTGTAAATATGAATATTTCGGAGCACAGTCCCCCACCTGGTGCATGAAACACTGATTGCTGAGGCTTATTACAGCTAAGGCCTGTAACAACCGCGATTACATCTGATTATGTTTAACAAGAAATTAACTAAATACGATTTCATCATCTACAATCATGGAGCCTGCAGTGGAATAAAAAACAAGAGGAGCTTGAAAGCCGCAGAGTCTCCTCTCAGGTGAGTCTGACAAGCAGATTGGGATATTTTGGTGCTCAGCTGCCACCTCATGCTGGAAGAACCAATTACAGCAGAGTGGTTACCAAATGGCATAGCACTAAATGACCTCAATGTGAAAGACAACAGTCAGAAGGGATATGGATGATAAAATCTGCAATGAAAGGATCCTGTACCAGTTTACTACTTGTTTACTAGTAGTTGATCTAAAACACAAAACAACTGATTGCAAATGTTTTGCCCCCAAAAAGTCAATATTTAGGAGGCATCTTTGGCAAATGAGTCTGTAGTCTTGCAATTTCCCCCTATCCTTCATTGGACCTATTCCTTCTGACTTATTTTACTGGACATTATTGGTCAAATAAGACACATTGTTGGATTGCAAAACAATGTTTTAATTTTTGCATTTCTACTAACTTTTTTTCTTTAACCATATTCCTTATTTTGTGCTTTATTGTTGTTTTCCATTTGGAGAGATTTGTCGTCACAATGATTAAATGCATTGTGATTCAACGTTGTAAAATAATTAAACATGAAAATGTGAAATATCTTTACAGCATCTGTAATTATTAGTGAAGAGAGAATAATAAATGACCCAAGAGCCCTGGGGGACACCAAAACAGAGGGGGGCACTACAGGACCAGGCTCCCCCAAACACAACAGAGAAGGACCTCAGTATTGATCACTTGCCATCTCTGATGTGTGTTAACAGGTTTATCTGGAGATCTCTCTGCTCTCTGGTGTCATTCACACACACTTTCTGTCAGGCTTAAAGCGTGTAGCAGATGCTGAGGAAATTATGTAATGTGACAAGCCTTGAATAATGTAGAGGTGCCACTTAAGCAGTTTCTTTAAACCCCTGAAGACAGAAAATGCTGGTTACCTTAAACTAACATACAGATAAAAAGAAATTCAAATGATACACGACCAGTTGAGTCAAAAAAAGACGGTTTTATTACATTTGAACCACTCATCACATAGATCAATCTTTGTGTGGATGTTGTCATTCAAGTTGAAACTATTTGCACATATAATTGCTGCAAATATTATTTCAAGTTATAGTCAGTTATAAATAATTCCAGTAATTCATAGTGTCCACTAAAGGGCAGTTAATGTACAAACATTTACATCTGTATTATACATAATTTACAGGAGTTCAGCAACTGGTACAGAACACTGTTCAAAGGAAAAGCAGCTTGTTTACATGCACACTACATTTCGGTAAACAGTCAGGATTCCCTGTATAAAATCTGTTTCAGACGTATCTTTTTTATCTCAGTCACAAATATCCCTGCATAGATTAATAAACAGAATATTCAAAATGTTACCCAGTAAACATGGGATGCAGGAAACAGTAAATGGGGTACAATGATCACGTTTCTGTCTCCCATGATCCATTTCCAGCTTCTCAGAATGAGGATACAAATGTATACAGGTCATTGTAAAAATGTATGCATGTTTGCATGCAAGTGCACTCTCATATCTTTACAGATAGTCAAAAAGTGCATTACCTGCAGTACTTCAACCCTACTGCACAGCCTACATGCTGATTACATGCCCATATATTGCTCAGGCTCTAGAATAAAGTAATTGATAACAAAAAATATATAAACAGGCTCAGAACTACATATATTCTGTCCTACTCTCAAATACAGTGGAGTAAGAGTGTCTGCTACAGTACAGTTGCTCATTCTATTTCATTACTTCTTGACATTTTAAGGACAGTGCATTATTACAGCCTTCATAATATAATAAAGCAAGAGAAGCCATTGAAAGTCGTAAAGGTTCTCTATGAACGTTTTATCTTTTGAGCTCTGTACTGAACACCCCAAAGTCAAAGATAATGAAGACTTGTTTCAGTCCAACTAACACACAAATTAGCTGCCTTCGACACAACATGTAACATCACATAGGAGAAGATGCAAACAAACAAGCCAATTCCATCAAGACACTAAAAGTGAGAAGCACATTATTCACAGCACACTCATCAGTGAGTGGTTCAATTTGACTCAGTTTACTCCATCATCTTTGCCTTTATTTGTGGGATGTGCTGTCTTTTGACGTTATTTTGGCTCAGGCCTCAGCATGGAAGATATCTTTTGTTGAAATCCAATCTCTCTGCCTGCTAATCCCGAAGTCATTAGCATACATCTTTGGCTATATGCTTTGAAGGCAGTGGCTGCGTAATATTAGATTAAATGAACTAAAATGAATGTGTTTAGTTATTTGTCTAATTTTAAAATCTAAACTCTGCCATCTTAATCCGAGGTCTGACGAGCATTAACCTACCCAACACGACCACCACTGCGTCCTTCATTTTCATCACTCGCTTCCTAATAAATTCCAACTAGAGCAGTTGGTCTAAAGCAACACTGATGTGTACAGATCTACATTCTTGCATAATGTATGACTGCTCATGTTGCAACTCAGTTAACTCACATTAATAACACACACACACACACACGCACGTAGGACAGTTCACCATGAACCACTTTTAAAAGTTTGCATAGAAACCTTTAAATCCTGAATAAATGCTTTAAGTATTAAAAAGAACACGCTCTTAATATGCTCTTAATAATACAATTTAAAATTTGGGCTGACTGACACTGGCAAAGAGACATAAAGTCTTCATGCTTCATGAAAAATGTGTCAAGAAAATCCCTTCTGGTTAAGCTTCAGTCCTGCGTGTCAGTCAATGTATTGTGATAACCATCTGAAACCTTCCCCATAGCCTTGTTTTTTCAACACGCTGCACATGAAAATCTCCAGTGGACGGACGTTCAGCTCCTTCAAAGAGACATTCCCCTGTCGATGACAATACGGATTAATAAGGACAACGGTGATCAGGCACCATGACATATTATTTCTGTGAGTTAAAAGAGAGGGTCTATGACACGCCTACCTTTCCGGTAACTTGACCATCAAGAGCAAAAGCTCCTCTCAGTCCTCCTTCACTGATGGCCTCAGGACGGTCAATTTTATTACCCAACACCAACACTGGTACATTGACTATGGTCTCGTCTCCTAGGAGAGCCTAGAAACACAAGAGCAGCACAATCATCATAAATCTACTGTTAACAGACGACAGTGGGTACTGCGTGGGGGGAAACAGCTTGTAACAGTGATGTTTATTCTTACGTCGAGTTCAGTCTTGGATTCTGTGAGTCTGTCGTGATCTGCACAGTCTACAAGAAAGACAACTCCATTCACAGCCGGCAGGTAGTTCTTCCACACTCTTCGAGCTGTGAACAAAAGAAAAACAGCTTGTGAATTAGCTCTCCTTGCAGCAGTTCAGTATGATAATGAATGTCCTTCTCCGCTTGTAGTGCAGCAGTTGTAACTAGGAACTGGCTCTGTGTACAGTCATAAATTGACACAATCTGCATATAGTGGTATGGTGGTTCACATGTCCCAATGTCATAATTAATAAGTTTTAGTAAATGTTTTCAATTCCTGTGGCTTATTAAACCTCCAGTCAGGTTGCAGATGGGTGGAGCTATGCTGGGAATTGCATGACGTCAATGATAATGGTGTTAATTGTCCCGCCTTAACGGTTGCTAAAAAAGCTAACAGGAGAGTGAGGGAGCTGTCAATCAAGCCCACGCAGTCTTGAGTGAAGGTCTTATGAGGCAACATAAGTGCAAATACCTGTGTATGTGTTTCTCAAATGACAGGACTTTGATTTGACTCTACAAGGCAAATTCACCATGAGATTTAGAATACTGTGATAATTATTGCAAAATTAACTTACTAATCTATATCATAAACTAATGGGGTAGTCTCTTCTCTCTCTGAACATTTTCTGCAGCACTGGCAAAACCTCTATATATGGGAACTTCCTGCCTTTAAATTTATATTCAAATGTGTTCAATATTTTAGGCTCAGTAGTTCCATCAGAACTGATTTGAAACACCTAAAATGTAATTACACATCAGCGCTGCGGGGGCTACAGAGACACCATGTGGCAGCCACGAGAACTGCGATTGGTCAACTTGCTTCTGTTTTCTCCAACATGTTTCTGATGACAGTAGAGATTATTTACAACAATTGGTGTGAGCAACCCTCTTCTCCCTGCAACTTTTTCCTCTTATCACAAGATTTATGCAAGAATTTGAACATGACAACTTCTACTGTGGTTGAATGAGACGGCCTGATGATGTACCACACATCCATGCAGTTTTGAGGTGACACTACGACAATCTACAGGTTAATCCTACACTGAATCTTAAATTACTTTCAGAACACTTTGGCTGAGACATGCATCCTGATTTACAATGTGATATTTCACCAAAATCTGTTGTGGCAGCAAAAAGCAGTAACAACTACCTATTTCTATAGTGTGTCATTATTGGCAAAAATGGAGCAAGATATCACCTTGTACATGTCCTCCCAGATCAAATGTAGTAAATGTCATCCCACCAATTGTCAGCTCTTCAGAAGCTTTGAGAAAAAGAAGATAGAATTCAACAAGGCTGGAATTTTACAGAGAAACTCACAATACAACACCATCACGATATTTTGCCCACAAGATGATATCAGGTAATTCTGCGATCTGGCATATATTGCAAGACAGTCATCTACAATACATAACTATGTCTATGTAACTGAGGAGGACAATATACCCCCAAACAGGTGAATTAATTTTTCAAAAAGAAGGAATCAATCATACTGTATTTATTTACTGCATAATAATCTCACAAAACACATGGAGACTTCAGCCTTTAATAACAAGATGACCCATCTACGTTTAAACATGTCAACCTAGGCTGGCACACTACCATCAGAATCTCGCCTTACTTGGATGCAGCGTTGGCACATGTTGGCCAAGTCGGTCATCTTTCAACATGTGTAGGAGTGTTGTTTTACCAGCATTGTCCAGGCCTAGGAAAACCAGCTTCCCAGTCTTTTTGTACAGACCTGGAAGAAATATTTCACAAATGTATCAGAAATGACCCACAAATTATATGCAGGGTTCGTACAGCTTTTTAAGAGTAAAATTCAAGCACTTTCAAGGTACCTAAAACAAAAATTTCCATACTCTCGAAGCCTTTATCATCACATCTAAATTGTTACTATAAATGCCAGGAGACAACAAACAAATATGACAACGGGATCATTTCATTTTAAATATTAAAAGATTTTTGGTTTACATGAGTGATAGTGTAGATGAAACACCAGATTATGTTGAAAATCAAGCATATTCCTAACCTTGAAAACATAACAGTTAAAATGAAGCACTTTCCAAAGTTTCAAGACTTTGTACAAACCCTGAATATGGGTGAAAACCAAATCCTACTTAATACCCGAGGTGGAACATAACCAATACAATAACATACACTCAAGTGCTGTACTTGAGTTCAGTTCTGAGGGCCTCTGTACTTTACACATTTACTACCCTGGCTACATTTCAGAAAGAATGCTTCATGGTTATTACTTTGCCATCTTTTTCACATACACAACTATGCATTAGCACCACATGGACCACATGCATTTCAATACTGCTAACACGTCAATAATTTAACAACAAAAAGTACCTCTCTTCAAAGTGACCTATTTTCAAATTGTATTAAGTACTGGTGGCATTGCTGCTTCTATTGAGTAGAAAATTTGAATACTGTTCCACCACTTTTAAATTGTTGCAAAACTGCAGACAGTACTTACCTAAGAACTGTAAAACGCTACTAAACCCCCTGTAGATCCAGTCGAATAAAAATGACATCTTGATGGTCTTTGATACAAGAAAGAGGTCAGATTATTACTACATAGCACTGCAGTGGATGACAAGAAAAATAGAAAGGTCTGCCTTGAAACTGTATCAGTGAGGTGTTCGTTGAGTTTGTGATGATGTATTGGATCATATTATATTGTGAGGTGTTTCTAATATTCTTGCTTCTGCTTATATGTAAGATGGACAAAATATTAGAAAGATCCATCAACATAATGCAGACAAACGTGCTATGACAAGTCAAAATGTCTGCCGTAAAAAAGGTCTATTATTGCATTACATTACATTACATCACATCACTCAGGTGTTTTTAGTATCCTGGTCCAGATAACTGACATGAAACTTCAATTCCAGCTTACCTTTAAGCAAAATGTAATGTTCAAAAAACTTCATGGGTCATTTAGATCAAGTTTAGCTAGTGCCTCCAAATACCTGTATTCATTATCATGATAATGAATCCAGCTGAAATGACACAACAGGTCCAATGACATGATATATTAACCTAGATTTGACAACGTTAGCTAGCTACATTCTTATTTAACAACGCTCATTTCAGCTGTTTGTTAATTGCTATTTGCTACATTGAAAAATGACAATTACAAACGCCAACAGAATACAATAAGCAATCCAACTTTCAAAACACTGAAGCATTTGTAGCCATGTGTCTGTTGGTATTTAGCTTGTTTCAGTGTGCTTAGCGAACCGACATAACGTTAGCGTTAGATAACGCTTTCTAGCTAGTTAGCATTAGCATGTTAGCTAACGTTAAGCCTCTGGTACTTTCTAGAGTCTGATCTCATGTGCGTCAAGGCAGCGTTTAACGGACTACTGCGCGCGCACAAAGTAATTACTACCTGATGTCAACAGCACAATATGTTTTACTGTGTAACTATCTTTGCATTAAAATTATATTCTAACTTGAACGCTAGCTGACTTACCCCTCGGCACTGACCAGCAGCCCAGCACTAAGTAGTGGTGGTCTCCTTGGAAACAGTCAATCAGAGCGCCGCTTCTTCTTCTTCGTGTTTTGGAATTCGGCGTTTGTCATTCAGTGTGTTGCAGTAGCGCCCTCATCTTGACAGCCGACAGTCAATGAACGATAAACCCTTCTGTACGCTGTTCCACAAATGTGAGCTGCTTTATCAAGTTGATATATCAGAGGAATAAATATGAGGTGGATCTTTATAATACTTTAGCTGAACAGGAAGTCTACCCCAGCAGCTGTTTTAAGCACAGATGTTGGTAAGGGAATAGTCTCCAGTAGGCTACTGTCCTAATGTCAGAAATGACTGTAACCTTTGTAATGTAGAAATGTCTATAGATAGGACTTTTTCATTAGCTGTCCACATTCAATTTATTGTAAATCTTTTAAATTATTCTTGACAAAGTCTTCATTCAAGATGAGATGCCGCAACAAAGAGACAATCTTAAGATTTTTTCTTAAGGATGTGGAAACTTATCTTCCCTCTATAAAAATAAATAAAATCTAAAACAAAAGCCATGAAATGCTTGAGAAATGTATCTGAATGCAGGATTTCAGCAGGATAGTTAATGTTCCTCTAGATAGTTTTAGAAATAAATATCTTGCTTAATTTCCCTTTTCATTACATATTTATACTGTATGTAATACTTTCTACATGATGCAAGCAGACTAACATTGCATCATATTTGCATGATCTCTGTTGATTCCATTATAGAGAAAATCACGTTAAAAGTGAGGTAGCTCACTCAAAATGTACCACCAGATTAACTGATTTTATCTAAAAAACTTTATTCTAGCATTGAACCGCATTACTTTTAAGCACATTTAGAAGAAAAAATTGTGATATCAGACAGGTAATTAAATAGACTGTAATGCAATCACAGCCGGTATGATTTTATCATGAAAACAGAATGTTTTTATAGCTGCATAAGAACACGTTCTAGCTGCTGTAACCATAGTTTCTAACCACACTGTAAAGTCCTACACTGCTTAATTGCAGCCTACAGAAACATCCCATGGGGCTTATCCACTTACAGCCAAATACTTAACCAGTCATTTGTACTGTTATTACATTTTAGGAACACTAAATACATAATTTATTGGCATTGCCCATAGGCAGTAGTGCAATTTGTTACGTTGAATTATGGGATGGATAGTACAGAAAAGGGTGTATGTGTCTTATTTCAAAGATTAGCATGATTTCTTTCTGTCTGTCTTTTCCCATAAGGACACCAGTATCCACTTCAGATCCATATTCTGTAGGTAAGCTCAAGTCTTTGTGATCATGACAATATATAATAGTGGCAATAAAATCAATACAATACACAATACCCTGGGATTTAGTGGTTCATTGTAATGTTCTGTGAAGCCTGAAATTATGGGCTACTATCCAATAACATATTGTGTCACAATCACACAAGAAGCAGTTTTGACAGTAACAGCATCAGACATCCAAGTGTGAACAAAAAAGTAAACATAAGTGTGACATAAAATATCCATGCAGTTCCTGTGCTGGTCTGATGTGATGAAATCAGATGAAGTAGGAAAGAAGTAAAGGAAGGAATGAAGGTTTCTCCAGGATTTTCTTCTTACTTCTCATAGTAGAACCATTTGTCGACTGAAAAAAAACCCCAAGCATATGTGATTTCCATAGAGTAACAACATAAGTAGCTGCAAAAAAACAAATGCATGTACAAACACCCACCTGAACTTGGAATGGGATCTTCAGCTCCAAAAGCACATGCCTGTAAGAGTCAGTGAAATCATCAAATGGTGCTATTGTTGCTTAACAAATGCACATTGGACATTGTGAGGAATACGTGTGTATGCGTATGTTGGGGGTCTGTTTTCTACTTTGTGAAAGCCATGAAGTGCTGGTTTGTGTTTGTGCAACACCTTTATGTTGCCAAATGAATCAGTTGGGGTGAAGGGAAAAAAACCGCCTCTAGCATTTCTCTGTCTTCTGCCGCTTCATTAACGATCCTCTCCTTTTGTCTGAGGGCTTGTGTGTTACCAGGTTTTACCGCACACTGTTATGTGTATCATCTCTAGTCTCATTGAGGAAGGGATGGTCATAGACTTTTAAGCTGCTAACGTGAATTTGAAAATAAAACAGACTTACAGACTTAACCTCAGCCTCTGCATCCCCAGCAGAGCAGCAGAACGGACTATCTGAGACACTGGTGTTCATGCTGATTCAAGAGAGAGATAAAACAAAGGAAACAATTTCAGCTTTAAACAATATTCTTTCCATATAAGCACTTCTCAACCATAAAACTATTAAGAGACCTAGTAAGGCATATATTCACAACGTCACTATTTTATTTGCAGTAAAAAGGTATTTAACGGTCCATTAACTGAGCAGCTACAGTATATGTTCTATTGTCAGTGATTGATAATTATCTCAGGGATGTTATTGCAGGAAATATCACTAATAGCATTTGTCACATACAGCATCATTTATCCTTGTGTTTGCATAATGGAGCATGAATTGAATACTGAATATGAATTTAACTCACCAATTTAACTCGCCAGCATTGGTCCTCTTAGAAATCAGTGCCTTCCAAAACTCATGGGTGCTCTTCACTGTTTTAATGGCAAAGTCCTGGAAAACACGATTTTTATTCACAATAAGCAATGACAGATTTTCCTCATCGCCTTACGCCAAGAAAGCATCAGTATACCGGGAAAAAAAATTAAGTTGATATGCTCAACAGAAAAGATGAAGCAATCGAAAAACATTTGATATCTCATGTTCCCATGTTTTATTATGTTAATAGCAGAAGTTTTTCATTTGTCAGTTGCTTATTAATTTGATAGAACTGAACAGAAACAGATACAAACACTGTTATATCAGTAGTCTAAAGTTTAAAAACATGTCCTACCATTTTCTAAATACACAAATACTGTGAATACGAGTTTGAAAGGTGTACCCTGTCCTTGAACTCTCCGTTGAAAGCAAACTGGTTTTCAGGTTTCCCATCTGGGACTTTGTATCTTTTGAACCAATCAACAGTTGCCTCCAGGTATCCAGGTTTAAGTCGTCTTACATCATCAATATCTGCAACAAATTAACAACAAAGGAGAACTCTAAAAATCAGAATAACTTGTGTAACTGATGGCATATTTTCCAGCAGTGCCAGCAACTTCTTTTGCATGTTATTCATACTGTTAAAGTCGGCAGCTTCAGGGTCCTCAGTATTGATCACAATGACCTTCCAGTCTGTTTCTCCCTCATCGATCAAAGCCAGAGTTCCCAACACCTTCACTTTGATTATTTCTCCTCGAGAGCACACCTGAGAATCGAAGACACATTTTTGAAAAAGCTGCAGTGAGTTGAATTTAAATCCGTCTCTTCAAATCTCCTAGTCAGAGTTGTTCCAGTACCTTATTTCCTATGTCACATATATCAATAGGATCATTGTCTCCACAGCATCCTGTGTCGCTGTCCTTGTGGTTGGGGTCTTCCCATGTCTGTGAGAAGTGAAAGCACATGTTTGAGGCAGCAGAGACATGGTCTGGTTTCCTGTCATTTGAATATCACTCAAAGTAGGACTTGCCTGTGGAATAGCTCCATAATTCCAGATATAACCTTTGTGAGGAAACACATTTGCTACATAACGAAGATTTCCCTTCTTCATATCTTGTTTCAGCGGATTGAGAGGATCCTTGGTGGCTATCTGATAACCAAAACACAGTTACCTCAATTTACTAAAACAGAAGGAGGCACTGACTCATATTGTGGTCACTGTATTTTTAATAATCCAAGTTAACCGGAACAAAAAAACTAAAAAAGTAAAAATTTTTTAAAAAAAAACACAAAAACAAAAGACAACATATTAGCTAAAATGTTATAGGCTGCCTACTTTATTTTCATGTCATCATTGTGTATCCAATCCTGAGATTAAACATAGCTCTATACCCATATGCATTGTAACAAGTACAGACAATTACAATTACAAACTACGTCCATGGGAAAAGTAAGAACATGAATCTCTCTCTTATTTTTGGTGTACATCGTATTTACACATTTGTCTTATTTTACAAGATTTTCAATTTATGAACTGAGTATTAACATAATATATGAATACATTGCTATTTAGCACAACTATGTATATATACCTCCATCTTTGCATTTGTCCACCTTGGAACCTCCACAACGGCATGAAAAATATTCTGCAAGATGATCAGAAATACAGCATTGTTGCACCGAGGATGAATTCTCTTTCCTGTTTTAAATACATTTCTATGAAACTTGTCTCACTAAGACCTACATAATAGCAATTATAGACTGAAAGGCAGGATAAAAGCTTTGCAGCACTTTATCTACACAAACCCCAAACTTGCAGGATGCTGAAAGGAATGGCTCATGTATACAGTATACTGTATGTGCTTAAAAAACACTAGATGTCCATTTATTACCAATGGGAAAGTGTAACTGGAAAAGTGAGTGTGCCATAGATAAATTACTTATTGCCAATATATCACTCTAAAAATGGAGGGACAGGAGCAGTACATATTTGTACCAAGTTCAAATACAGCTCTTCTTTTCGCAAAAACCTGCAGCATTAACTGGGACATGTGAAGCTCACCTCTGCTTCATTTGCGTAGATGGGTATGTCGTGGAATGGAGAGATGTATTTGCCCCCAGAGTTTTCTATGGAAAGGAGTAATGCATTTTTGAGCACAAAAATTCAACACTACAAAGAACTAAAAAGTTTGAGATCCCTTCATGAAGCTCTACGATTACCTGTCAGTACAGCTATTACAGTAGTTATTGCTAGATAGCTACAAGTTAATCAAGCAACTAGTACACTATGCACAATCCAGGGAGGGATCATTACTCACTAACACACAAACTAGTTCATTCAAAGAGGTGTGCTTACTGAAAAACACCCTGTACTCCTGGGTGTTGGGCCTGCCCCTCTCCTCGATGGTAAAGCTCATGTCTGTTTTTGGTTTCAATCTCTCCCTCTGTGGTCTGTGCACTGATTCAGGAGGACTAAGAAGATCCTGACTGACAGGTAGTCATTGAGAGAGAGGGAGCAGGCATGCGCACTGCTTAAGCCAAGGGTTAGAGACCTGACAACTGCCTGCATGTGACGACAGGGCTGCTGTATGAAGAATAAAGGCCATATGACAGAGCCATGCTGGCTTCTGTGTGTTCCTGTATGGTTACTGCATCCTAATCACATCCAACATATTGGCATCTGTAGCTAACAAGCATAAACAAACCTCTGAAAGAATCTGCTAAGAATAGTAATCAGCAACTAATCCTTCCTTATTAGCACTTCTGCAGGGCTGCCACATGCGTTCTGCAGCGCGGATGTGAAGTTTTCTACCTTCTTTGTGTGTGAAGTGATTTGTTTTCCATTTCCCTCTTGTAAGCTGCGGCTCTTGAGAGCTCTTTTTAGACAAAAACAGATGGAGCTGACTGGCGTTAGCTCTAAACCAATTAGCAGGGCAGGATTTGGTAGCGTGCCCATGTTGTGACTTCTTGCCACTCGATTTCACTGTAACTATTTGATAACATACTTATGGGCCTATTTTTAGAAACATTATGTATAAAACTATGTCACTTATCTTTTTTTTCCTCTAAAATCCATCACTATTTTGATACTTGGTATTTGCCATGGTACAAATGCTGAATAATACTGTAACCAAGTACCATTTGTAAATCTATGTAGCTTTTTTTGTCTGAAAATGTTTACGTCAGTGTAAGGCCTATCATTGCATTGATTGAAATACTTTTAATTTATGATGTAGTGTAGATAATAGAGAAGCTAATTTACTTTTTTCATAATTACAGATCTAGGTTAAGGAGAGAAATATATAAGCACACTTAATGCTCTGCCGTCTTTGCTGTAGGTTCAATGTGCGGAAAGTAACGTGTTTAAAATGTGTCTGTGTGCCGTTTTGTTGAGAATGACAAAATCACCATATTGCAGGGAGGCCTGACAAAGTGTTAATCATGTTCAAGTGTGTGGGAACTATATTGCTAATTAAAACATATGTTACATTTACCAAAGTACAGTACCTTGCTACTGTTGTACCACATATACCATCATGATAGTGGCTAATTGACTATGCCATTTTCTATGCTATTGCTACTTTTTCTAAAATTATATTGTCTATTTATATCAGTTATTGATGATATTATTGGTTCAGCTAATAATTCAGTTAATAAAATACAACTATAGCCTAACAACATGGTGCAATTAAGTTTGATATGTTAAATAGATGTTCACTATGTGGTACTCATTTACACAATACCTGCAATGAATATCGTCTTTAAATGTAGTGTTTATTCATATACATGTACATGTACAAATGATTAACAAGGAGCTGATTATTTGGAGACATTGTGCCATATTTGTGTGACTAAAACACACACAATCTAGTTTACAGAAAAATGCCTCCTGCTGTAAACATAATTAAAATGCTCGCTGCCAACAGAGAGAGTCAAATATTTCTAAGTGTACACTAGAAGTGAAATGAAAACAAATGAAAATGACTGTAGTTTTCCTCTGGCATATATAATTAAAGCACAGTGATGCACAAAACAAGGTCACAGCCTGGGCAGCGCAGTCAGAGGAGTCACGTGACATTGTAAGCCTGCTGCCGTGCTAAATATTTCTCTGGGCCAGAAGCTTGTAGGTTGTAGGAATTTGGCATCCTACCCTTGTATACAATAGGCATTTTAAAAAGTCTTACGCAGAAAAGAGATATAAAAAACTTGGTCATTATTGAGTGCCTCACCTGTCATAATGCTACCTCCCTCTTCTTGCTCTTCTGTGTTGATATGCCACAAAGGCTCAAAATAGTGAGTCCAAACATCAGCTTAGGTGATCCAGACTCAGCAGTGTTGCTATTTAAAGAAAAAAGCCTGAGCAAAACACTTTGAATTGTTGTACTGTGGTGCAGTCTCTGTCATCTGCAGCCTCTATTACAGACAGAGGGTTTAAGAGCTTTATCAGTGTTCATGCTGCTATCTGTACTTTCTCTGTCCCCTGCTAAATCAAGTCTCTGTGGTGCCTCCAGCTTGCTTGCCTCTCCAATGGATTGGGTTCTCTGTTATGAGCGTGAGCCCAACGTAGGACTACAGGAGAACACGTTCCAACTGTTTTAATACACTTTTAAACGAATATTTTAGGCCTATGACTACACACAGTGTAACTGTAAGTAATGGAGTTACTCTTCCTGTTCATTGGCCAAATCGCTGCTCTAACTAGGATCTGTATCCCGGCTCACCCTGTTATCTTCTAAATTTATATAACCATGTTTGTCTTTTATGGTTATGAATGTGAACCTCAATAACTTACTGATAAAACTAGGGCTGAAGCAATTGATCGATTAGTCGAACTATTATGACCTTTGTGTTTTATATAATTATAAACAGATTATGGGTTTTGGACTCCTGGTTGGACAAAACAATATATTTAGAAGACATCATCTTGCGCTCTGAGAAATCGTGATGGGTATTTTTGACTATTCTGACATTTTAATAGTATAATGATTGTTTATTCAAGAAGATAATTGTCAGACTAACCAAAAAACAAAAACACTTCTGTAAGCCATCGTGTGCCTTCTAACAAGATTCATCTTCTCAGCAAAGAATCTGTCACCCAGTGAAAAATAATGACACCAGACTGCATAGTTCCCAGTGTATAATCTTTAATTGAAAAAAACTTTTTTACACTAACAAAAGTAATAAATAAGTCATTGTCTCAACTGAGACAAAAACATACCAAATGGTGTATAAAGATGTTTTTATTTCATCTCCAAACATCAACTTCAGCTCTTTGTAGTTCATAGAGCCGACAAAGTAGAGGCCGCAGGGTGCGGTCACCAGCAGGACTGAAAAACTCAATCAAGGACAACGGCATCTTTACACAAGCCTGTTTTCTTGTCTCTTGTAAACTCATTGTGATATCTTCAGTTCATTATCTTCAAGTATTGTGTTTTCTCATCCCTTAGGCACACGGAAGCATCCAACTGAAGTAGTTAAAGGCACACAAGCAAGCATGCAGTCTATAGGTGGGTAAATATAATATGTGACGTATTTTAGGACTCTGTTGTTGACAAAATGTCAAAATTGTGGGGAGATTGCAGAGCAGACTGAGTGTTTGAGTCCAAAGGGTTTGACTTCACATTTAGCCACTTCAGTGCTGGCATGTCGGACAACTTCTCCACTGGTATTTCTGTGGGACAAAGTTTAAAGAGGCAGAGAGAAAACTTAAGCTCAAACCAAGCCATGTAAGAATACACAACCCCTTCTTTCACACATACAGAAAGCCGTAATATATTATTATTACCGGTGATGCTATTTCCCTCCAGGTTAATCCTCTCCAGTGTGGCTATTTCAGTAAGCTTATCAGGGAAGATGGAGAAGCCGTTATTAGCCAGATTGATGCTGGTCAAATGCTCCATTTCTCCCACAGCGTCAGGCAATTTGGTGAGAACATTGCCTTGCAGGTCCAGTTCTGCAAGGTATTTCAAGACACGGGTAAATCTAGGGGTCATTTATCTGTTCTTTCTTCACAGCATGAAGACATTCTGTCAACATTTGTGAGGTGAACAGTACGTAAGAGCATGCAACAGCATCTTTTCTTGAAAATTAAGTCCATAAATCAAATAGTTGCAGTGTATTATCCACTACCTCTCAGCTGAGTGAAGGTTGAAAAGAACTTGCTGGAAATGGCCTTCATCTCATTGTCTGCCAATGTGATAATGCGGATGTTGTCTGAGACACTCCTCAGGACCTTGAACACACCATCTGGGAAAGAAATGAGCTTGCAGTTTGACAGGTCTGTGAAGAAGAAGAAGAAGAAGAAGAAGAAAAAGTAGAATGGTTATGAGGATTATGAAGCATTAACACAACAGGGAGAATGCTGATTATCTATAATTAACAAACACTTTGGGATATGTAGTATGGTTACTTGAGCAAACAAATGTAAGCCTCTTTCACCACCTGCTGGTGAAATCTGAAATTGCATCAACCAGAATATTGAATCAAGGCTACTCATGCACATGCTGGGAAACAGCAGCAAGAGCAAGTGAGAGACAGAGTGAAAGATGTGTGAAGGGAGTCTTACCCAAACTATCTTTCCCCTCCTCTACGGTTGCATTAATCCTCCGGGCCACATTTGCGACTGCCTCAGCCATTTTTCTGCTGTAACTGTTCCTAAGGGAGGTCATGCAACATTACACTTACACATACTTTTTTACATTTAGATGTGTGACAGCCAAATAATAATTGCGGTAACTAATAATGACAGTATATTATTACAAATCTATCCAGCTTCTTGCAGCCACATTGAGTCAATATAATAGTTAGTGCTGTATGTGTTTTTAAGCTTTGGTAATATTATGCACATCATAATAAAAATGTATTGAATGTCCGTTTATCACTGGTTCTGTCCACCTAGTAGGAGTAATAGGGTCCTATTAACCACGAGAGGAAATAAGTCAAATTCCCTTAATCTGAGTAAATATTTTCTGTTAATTGACATAAATATTTCCTGGAAGAGATTCTGACATCATTCACTTATGTAAGTAGCAATACAACAATGCAAAAAAAGACCACATTACAAGTCATCAAACCTTTAATTGGAGCTAATTAATTAATGAAAAGTGGCCTCAAAATTTGGGGGATTTTTATGCTTTCAGATCAGTTGAAGGATTAGCAGTACTCTGTAATCAGTGATGGAATGTAACTTTTTGTAAAAGTAGATTTACTCAAGTACTGTGCACTCGAGTATTTCCATTTTATGCTATTTATGCTTCTATACTTCTACTCCACTACATTTATCCGACAACATAAATTACTATTTACTGTGCAGATTCACATTATTAATACAAAATATAAATCATCTAATACATTATGATGTATTTTTATGTATTAAGCTACCTGGCAGCATAAAATTAGCTCCACCTTTACCAGCTGCAACATTACAGTGTTGAACACACTTACTTAGTAAGATTTTGAATGCAGGACTTTTACTTATAACAGAGTATTTTTACACTGTGGTATTGCTACTTTTATTTAAGTAGAAGATCTGAGTACTTCTTTCGCAACTGTCTGTAATACTTTAATACAAGTAAATTCGCTGAAATTTAATGGAAAATGTGAATCAGTCAGTCAATAAAGTCGTTATACAAATGTAATGAAGGTACACTCTACTTCTGGTTAACTTAACGTTTAAACCAACTTGGGACTGGGTAATGCCTCCATCATGTGCACTAGACCTAGAATAGCAATTGAAATAGCATTTCCTTCCTCTAAGGTCCAGTGCACTTAAGTAACGCTATTTAAGACTAAGTAAAATAACACAGCCGTACACTGCCGCATAATACAAACCCAGCCTGTTGAGCTATAGATAGTCATTATTTCATTACTGTTTCATTAAAACCACGCCAAGAAGCCACTTACCCAAACTAGAAGCTACTGTTAAGCCTAGCCTGGCAGCTGCCAGAGTTAGCTAGCTAACATTAGCTTACAGCAGCTCGACCACAGTCAAATTTGGTGAGTGTGTATTTTTAGCCCCCGGAGAGGGCAGTTCACCTGTATGTTGCGCTATTCATTAGGAAAGCAAGACCCATAAGCAACACATCACATAATAACGTTAAACACACTTTGTAAAACGTTGTTGCTTCGCGACAGTTAGTAGCATAAGTAAGGTGTAAGCTAGGCTACTAGCAAACAGCCGGCTGGGAAATAGTTGAACAACCAATTCATGAGTGTCAGTCCTGCGCTTTCAAGTTGCAGACGATGTAGTTCAAGAATACGCCTAAAAAAAAACAATAACTTCACTTATTAAATAGTAATACTTACTAAAGTAATATGTTTAAGTCGGCCAATATTGGGTGATGTTAATTTAGTCATCAGAAGTGAATATCTGAGTCCTGCTTTTTTAAAAATCGGAATAATTTGCACTGAGGCTGGGCCTTTTAAAAGATATGAAGAATACATAGGGACATACTTTTTTTCAGGCTATTCTTCTCTACTTTGAATATCTCTAAATATGATTTGAATTTAGACCTATTTGTCTGAGACTGATATTAGGAAGTTAAATGTTGTCTTACCTCTGAGTCCTGGTCAACTACCTTATTCCCAGTTTGACCACTGCCATGGCCATGACTCTGGCAAATTCCTGATTAGTCAGTGTATTTTCAAAGGATTTGAATACACTGAGCTCACTGGCATCAGGAGAATAGAACTTAGTTTACCATTGTTACAATCTGCCACATTACAGTATTTGCTGGATATCCCTCTACCATACAATGCTGTATTTTGATTGTTAGGAGGAATGACTCACAGTTATGACTCACTGTGGATGACTGAAACGCTCTAAAACTAGAAAAGTCCACTTGTCTTGGTTTGCTTCTTTTGTGTCACAAACAGTAGTTCCAGGTAAATATGCCAGTGATCTGAGTGATGACATGTATTGTGTTTTGTGGATATTGCAAGTATATTGTGTTTTATAACAGCATAAACCAAACCAGGTAGCTCTGAGAAAACTAGCTATTAGACTGGGTGTCATAGACCAAAACCTTGGTTTAATCCTTTTTTACATACCTCTCACAAGGAAATTGATGCTAGCTTTCGGTAGGCAGTTTTCCATACTTGCAGTTACAGACATATTTTGATTGGTACCAAAAAGGTAGGTTAAGGTTTGATACCCAGCCCCAGTTCTGAAAATAACCTTGGATAGTACTCTTGTAATTAAACCGGTGAAGTTGTATAAAGTATAGGTCAACCATTACATAACTTTCGTATGCTCACACACCGAAAAAGTACAGTATAAGTTATAAAACATAACAAAATGCATAATCCATTTCCAAAATGCACATAAATACAATTCTTTTAATATTTACAATAAATATACATTAATTTACAGTTACACAAATGGTAGTGTACAATAAAAACAGTGCTGGAATATTCAACAACATTGCCATTTCATGTTTACATTGATGAAATTGATAAGGGGAATAAAGTTGTACATTAGATTGTGACAACTGCTCGCAGCTGGAAGGCCGAATGTTGTTGTTTGTATTTCAGCACATCTTAAAATAACAATGTTCTCCTTACAAACCAGAGCTCACATCACAAATTAAAATCCCATCTCTGCACATTGATCAGCTACAATCTTACAGTGCACAGTGACAAATATCAAAGAGCTTTTTCCTTCTGGCTAAGTGTTTTCTTTTGTTTTTCAGAAATTGGTTGCTTCTGCACAGCATATTTGTGCTGTTTCACCGCTGTGCAACACAGGTCATGGTTGGAGGTAGTTGTAGCTGTCACTGGCAGCCACATTCATCCACAATCATATCTTCGTGATGCCGAAGGAGCATTTCTCCGCTCTCATAGTACAGCATGCTTAATGGGCTCATTTTGGTTGGGGCACAGCAAGGTGATGCCACTCTGTCAGGGTGGTAATGTTTCAATAAACTCTGGAAAAGGAAGAAACGAAACAGAGGATTTAGATAGATAATTCCAGTCTCAAAATACTCAATTTCTGTAAAAACAATAATAAAACAGACAAATACTTTTCAAATTATCCAGGTTTATGCCAGTGAAGGTTTTGTGAGAGCAGCTATCGTTGTTTAAATCTCTTTTATAGGGCTGCAACTAACCATTAATTAATAATTATTTGCGTTTCAATTAATCATTTTGTCTTTAAAATATATGTATAAAACGTCTGTTATAATTTCTCACAGCCCAAGGTGATTAATTCAAATTGGTTGTTTTATTTAATCAACAAAACAGTCAAAAGATATTCAGTTGAGTATCAGATATGCCAAAGAAAAGCATCAAATCCTCACATGTGAGAAGTTACAACCAGAGAATGTTGGCATTTTTTCTTGAAACATGACTAAATTATATATTATATTATAATAATGACTTATTCATTGATTATCAAAATACTTGCTGGTTAATTTTCTGCCAATTGACTAATCGATTAAACAACTAATAGTGGAAGCTTTACTGTCTTTTCTTACAGTATTGTTGGTTTTACAGCTGCATATCTTCCTTTGGAAGTTTTGTTTCCTATAGCCTCAAGCATTATGCTGCATTCATGTCATGTCACATTTACTGTAAATGTGACCTTCCGAGTTGTGTGCTCCAGTATCTCCTATTTCGTGTCCAAAAAGGGGGAAAAGGTGTCAACGCAAGCAACACAAACTGATGTGAATCTACTGAGTCTAAGATAATGAACATTTTAATTTATTGGAAACAGGATGTCAGGTTATAGACAGATAGATAGATAGATGGAAATATAGATAGATAGATAGATAGATAGATAGATAGATAGATAGATAGATAGATAGATAGAAATCCATATCACTCACCTGCATGTAAGCATGGTTTGTTGGATTTAAGTCTTCTCCCAGGGGACCAGGGCAGGAACCCTCACAGCGGTAGGCATTATATCTTTTAGGAAAGATGATCCAGGACCCCCAGCCAATTTGGTTAAAGTCTACATGCAGGTCGACTCTGTGACAGAGAGATTTTTCACTCCCTCTTTTGGACGCCTGGAGGCTTCTCACTGTTTGTTCACTCTGGCCCCGCTTGCTCCTGCGCCTCTTTGGCCAGTGGGCCTTTTTGATTTCAGCAGGGGACAAGAACTTGGATTGTTCAGCTGTATGGAGTAAGCTCGCTTTGGCCTTTGAGTTTTCATCAGAGCCAGTGTGTGAGAAGACGACCAACAAGGCCTGGTCACTCACATCCTGCTCTCTTCTCGGGCTTGCCACATAGACAGGCTGATCAGGAAGCGACAGGCCTCTCTTTGTCTTTGACACTCTTTTGTGTTGAATTCTCGACAACAATTTTTGTCTGAGCCAGCTCAAGATAGGACTTGTCATGTTGAACACTTTCCAGCTCTGTGATGAAGTGACCAGTGATGATTCGGTGAGCAGCCCCACCAGCTGCTGTTCCTGGCAGCCCTTGTGCGTAAGGCATGCCTGGCCGTGCTGGTGATAGACCTCCACAGTGATGTTGGAAGCACTCGGTGTCTGAGGAAGCCTGATTCTCAGCTCTGCTGCCTGGATCTGTTTGTCAGCCAGCAGGGCATGGAAGTCAAAGGTCGCAATCCAGCGCCTCTGCCTGTATGTCAGACCTAATGTGGTAAAAGGAGAACGATTAGCATCATTGGGGTACACACTGTATTAGACAGCTTATCATTAGTGGACATTATGCTAAAATCAGGATGAATATCAAACTCATGACTAGTATGTCACACAATACACAAATGAATGTGCCAGTGAGCTTTCCAGGGGAAGCAATATCCACCTGTGGTAGAAAGAAAATGCAAGAACCTACATTTATGCTATGAAAATGTTATACCAAAATTAATGATAACTACAGATTTTTCTATAATATTCTTTTTAATATCCCTGGTTGTAATAGCCAGTGTGGGCAGTTTTGATTTTTGCATTAATGTAATGAACTACGTTGATTTTTCAGTTTTTTAAATTTGCTGCATTTGACAAAAACAACAATTCACATGATTTTTTTCTATAAGATTCTCCATTGAATTAAAAATGTACTTTATCAGATGTAGGGAGAATAATATATGCAAAATATAATTCCTTTTGATAACTTCTACTATGACCTCATGATTAATGTTTGTATTGATGGAGATTTCAGCAAATCAAAGCTTCATGTGTAAAGGCTTCTTAAAAGTAATCCAGTCATTGTTCCAGTGTAGGACAACATGTGCTGTCTGTAATGGGGCTCATTGTGATTCAATGAACAAGTGTGGTTCAAATTAATCTAAAGGATTAAAGCATGTTAAACATTTAACTTCTGTATTGTCCAGTGCATTGGCCTATTTAGCTAGACTGTTGATCAAAAATGCAAACGTCCTCGCTATTAATCCACTCAAATCAAACACCGAGCCGAAACCAATGATTTAACACATCCCTGCCTCTCCTGGCTTCTGCATATCCTCAGTCAAACAAATAGGTAATAACTCTAACACCTAGCAGCGATGTGGAATTGGATTCAGCAGCAGGGAGGACTGTCCTCTGTTGGCTGCTTGTGCCATTAAATCCCGAACTCTAATCTAATCAAGCCAAGTGTGAAAAAGAACTAAAGGAAGTTGTTGATTTGACTTAACAAGAGATTTGTATAGGGGGATGTCTGGCGAGGTATCTAATCAACATCACCTATTTAAGAAAAAAGAGGTTTGCTTTGAGAATTAGACAGAAAACCGGCCTTTTCACACGCTGATCCCTGCATGGTTATTCACCCCCTGAGCGGGATGTGGATTGAAACCCTCTGAGGTCGTCTGGGACGCAGCTTTGACAGGACAACATAACATTTCAGAGGGTCTTTAAACGGCAGAGGATAGATCTGACTTTGACCACACCTACAAAACCTTAAAGTCTCCCTGCGCTTTATACTTGTTCCCTTCATCTTGTTTCCCCTGCTCATTTATTACCCATATAATAGCTGCACTTTTGGAAAACAATCAACCAAATCTTACTTTTAGCCACCACACTCTTCACGGTGTCTGCTTGCTTTGCGGCATCTTGCTCCATAGTGTCCATAGGCCTGGAAAAGTTTGACTTGAAATTCCTGTAGAGATGCATCATGTAGGTTGGCAGGTGGTACCCGGTGTATCGGTCCATCGCGGAAAAACGCTGCAGCGACCTCATATAAACTCCATCTCTGGATTTTTGAGTCCCCTGAGCCAGCAGTACGAGCAGAGATGCGTGCAGCGCAACAGCCAGAGGTCCCAATGAGCGCATGGTTTGGGCCGGTTAATGACAAATTCCTCTACACGGAGATTAGGGGTGTCTTATATACTCTCACCCACCCCCTTTCATGTTTAACAAGTAGCTGAGAACATTAAAGGAAATTGACATGCGTCCTCAAGACTTGTTACCTGACAGCTCATCATCCATTCAGTTGGTAATGAGGCGCCTGGGTGCGTGTTTACAGGGAGCGCAACTTTTTGTTTGCGCCATGTTCTTTGGGCTTCTGATTCCCCATCCTTGGATTAATTGTTTCAGCTATTTGGCTTACACTAATTGTTAGGCTTTCCCATAGTGTAATGTAGTCTAGCTACTGAATATCGTCTGAAATGGACTGTGAGGAGAACGAATGGGCTGCTGTGCTTGTAAGACACAGACTAATGAAACATTACAAACATTAACATAAAGCACATTGTTGACATCCATCAATATTCAGTATTATCAGGTTTATAAATAACATTTATAGTTACAGTTTGACCTTGTGTGCAATGCATCTTCTATTTTAATCATCTGTTGTATAACTAGGCCTAAATGTGCATTTTGGGCTTCACACAAGGATATTAAGATAGAAGATAAAAATGGAGATAAAAAGAGGAGTACCACAAAAGATAAGGTCAATGAAAACTTAATATGGACTAGAATTAAACAGGAAACAGCCACCGTATCTCACTTTATCATATTTTAACTTACAGGGGTTCACTTATAATATTCATACACTGTTTATATAGAACTTTATAGCTCATATATGGTCAGTATTGAACTTTTGTGACCGTACCATACGTTTTTTGGTGTTTTGGATTTTCATATTATTTTCCTATAATACTAACACTTCTAGGCTATACGTTTTAAGTGGTGGACCATTGATTTTTACATAATAACATAAAACATATCAGCTCACGCCACCAGGTCACAAGGCATGGTAATATATTTTAGTTAAGGTTTGGATGTGAATAATTATAGTTAGAGAGACGAGCAGAGAGAGTCCGAGGGTGATCGCAGACTGCGCATGCGCGGTCTGTCTTCACATAGCGAAATCTTTTTCCTCGTAAATTTCCCGAGAAAGGACAAAAAAAATCAATGGATGTTTTTTTCCAGTGGTATAAACGGAAAGCGGTGCACCTCAGGTACATCTTCCACACCGGACAAACCGAGCTCTGAGAACACGTTAACTTAAGGGCCAGACGCCTTTTTCACCTACCGTGTGCTGAAATGGTGAGTAGCTTTAAAGTTTACTGCTCTTGTTGCACGAGCCACGGCAGCCTAAAAGTTAACATTCATGCCGTTTTGGATGCTACGACTCTTAACGGTTTCTGAATACCTTTCTTGATTATGCATTGTAAATATTTGCAGTTGAGCACTTTAACAAGACTTGACCGGTGACGGATATTTTCATGATGCTAAAGTGTTGTGTGGTTGATGGGGCATACATGTGCTTGGTACACCCCACTCTCCATGCCTGCACTGTATTGTGCCCTGCATCTGCCCAGTGATTTGGTCACAGGCAGTGATGAATAGTAAAAAGTTGGGGAAACTATGGCCTGCAAGTTGGTGCTCATTATCAGACAAAGCCATTTTCAGATAAATGTCAATTTAGACTTTATTTTCTTTAAAAACACATACATACAACATTTTCTCTTTTACTGTGATGTACAGTAGCACCTACCTTTGCAAGCAATTTACTAGCTTCAATGTAGTTTTTATATACTTTAAGATATAGCCATATTGACCACAAAATAGTTTAAGCTCAAAGGTCTGTTTACTAGCTTCTTCATTGATGAAGACTTAGAGACATGGTTGAAAGCTCTGAAAAACTACTAAGTGGGCCTTTGAACTTAGCTTATATTGTTCCCAAAGGTAAAAAAATGAACTTACATACTCAAATATGTTAGGTTATAGCCAACATATATATGTAGTCATCAGCTTGTAGGCAGAAAAAGTAATTTTGGTCTTTAAGGAATAATTTTTGAATGCAATACAAATAAATTTTTGTGCATTTTGAATCACTAAAGCATATCACTTCTGCCAGTGCAAAATATTTTTTTCAAATTCTGAAATGCCCATAGTCATGATTAACATTCATGAAATGCACCAAGACATGTTCATTTTTCATGTAAAGAATGAAAAGTCTATAGCACAGTAAGACAAAGCACATGATGCCCTTTGATGTATTGCAGACCCGGCCTTTGTTTGATTTAGCCTGTGCAGCTGGGATCAGTCTCCTCTGTTCATATCACTTTACCTCACATCCTGGGGGAAGACAGAAACTGGCTCTTGACAACCCAGAGCGTAGATCAAACCGCGGACATCACAATTAATCAAGAGTGAGAGCATGAAACTCGTCAATGAATGGACATCATGGATCATAAATGATTGAGCTGTTTATCTTGATAAGAGGCATAGAACAGAGTTCACTCCTCCCAGGCTTAACTTGGAAAGTTGCTAATTTTCTGTTGTGAAATGTTGTCATGGCCCTTGCTTTATTATAAACTACTCATGGGTAGTAGGGATATTGGTTGGGAACTGATAAACTCAAAACAGAAGTCCAGTTAGGTTTGGGGTTTCTTTAGACATGTTTAACCTCTTAAAACCCAGGGTTGCTTCAGCAGATATGATATGGATATTTAAATTTCCCACAGGATCAATAAAGTATTTATCTATCTATCGATCTCTCTAGTTGATTTTCTTTAAAAGATTTTAAAGTCTAATTGTTTTGATCCAAATTCACAGCCTTTAAAAAATATTAAGCTGTGCCAAGTTATTGCATAAACACCTGTTTGGAGTTGATATAGTTGTCATAAGATAATGAACATCTGTGTCCCAGTGACTAGAAATCTTGTGTACACGCCTGAGTGCAATGGATACTTTTTACCACAAGATGTCATATTCGATCCCTGGACTCAAGAGAATATTTAATGATCCCCAAAATGTGTCTCTTTGGGTGATCTCATTGTCATTTCATCTTCCCAGGAGCATTATTCTTGGTGATATATGTATAACCTGATGGTATTTTTGATTTAAAAAAAAAAAAAAAAATAGATTAGCCAGTGATGTACCCATACTGCGAGAAAATACAAAGAAAATGTAATTTTAAAAGTTTAATATTGTATCAAAATAAGTCATTTTACTCTCATGCTCATACTGCTCCTAGGAGCTGAAATATTTCCCTTTACTATCTTCTCCTTTCCTGTTGCTGTTACAAGGCTTTTAGCAGGGTAAGACAGACACCAGACCTGAGAAAGGATTTGGACAAGACAGGTGATATTAGCTGTATGCTCCTTTTTCCATTGGGGACATTTAGCAGAGAGGAAGTTTTTCTTTATCTGTCACAGAACATCCTCTTACTCCAAATTGTGCTCTGCTTTATCACAATCTAATTTTAAAAAAGTGGAAGGAAATGAAGAATTTGAGCCTGTCAGAGTAACTAGATGTGTCAACTTTTTTGGCGCTTAATTTAATTTAATTTCTGTATCTTGTAGTGGCATCTACTAGACATCTTCTTGTTTCTTGATATTTGGTTTTAATCTTACAAAATCGCCCCCAGGAAACAAAATTATGTTTAGGATTGCTCACTTGCTGGATTGATTCATTCATGTTTTGTGGTTTTTTGGGCGGGTTTTGTTTCACATTCATCGTGTTGCAAGAACA
Source organism: Maccullochella peelii (assembly GCA_002120245.1). Taxonomy (NCBI): domain Eukaryota; kingdom Metazoa; phylum Chordata; class Actinopteri; order Centrarchiformes; family Percichthyidae; genus Maccullochella; species Maccullochella peelii. Next base: position 110,098 of record LKNJ01000200.1, on the reverse strand, counting down.
TCAGAGTCTTGGCCTGTGTTGCTGCAGGAAGGAAGGAACAGGTGTGGTAGCAGTTGATTTTACATCTGTATCTCGAAAACCACTTCACCACTTTTGCAAATAAGCTTAATTTGGACACTATCTTGTGAAAGACTGTTGATTAGACTGTTGACTTTTGTAAGGAAATATTCTCACAGGCAGCCACTCAGAAGATGAGCTTGATGTTGTTTGGTTTTGCTTACTCATTTGGAGTTATAGTTGTCAGGTATGTGTATGTTTAGCAGGATTTTTTTGTAGGTTTGTGCCTCTACGTGTATAATATCACTGGACACTGTTGGCTTTGTTCTTGCTTTATACAGCCCACAGGATGAAATAGGACACTCAGTGTATGATGAGTTGGTCTGACCTCAGGGTTACGACTACAAGAGGTAGAGCACAGAGCACTTTGCAGCTGAACCTCAAGCTTAAATCTAAGTATTTGCCCAGCTGTAAGCCTGTTTGCCTTCAACATGGCACGTGTTAACCGCTAATGAATGGAGTAATTAGAGCATCATAATGAATTAGGCTTACGTGATGTCATCTGTGTGCAGTTGTTACTGAATGTCAGTCTCCTGGCAGGTCTACATTACATCATGTCGGTGCGGGTTAACGACTGATTGTAATAAGTTTAAGTGAAGGCTTCATTTATTTATTGTGTTTGAGACAGTTGTTAAAAGGTCTGCCTTGTGTGGGAGGCAGGAGGCTCCGGGAGTGATTGGATAGTGAAGTGGGTGATGAGTAAGCCTCTCTGGGTCCGCCTCCACATCCTCTTTACACATCCCCACACGCAAACACACACAGTTTCACACACACATACACACACCCCCACAAATCCCGGCATGCGCAAGCAGCCTTGCACCTCATGCACAGGGGATGCATACAAAAAAGTAACAGAAAACCAACAAGGGAGCATGCCGTTGCCCATCTAAACCTCAGACGGAGAGCTGTGTGTGTCCCCCCTCTCTGCCTTCTCCTGCAGAGTGCCTGTCTGGGATCTGTCCTCACTGAAGGACGTGTTCATTGACTTGCTTTATAAGGACGCCTTAATGATGCGAGACCGCCTGCTGTAGTGTGATCAGCGGGAGGGGACGGATTGCCTCACAGATCAGAGAGAGATCCCAACGAGGATGTCTGACTGAGACCAGTGCTGCTGTCATTTTGGTCATTTTTAACCCACTTTTTTCTGTTTTTTTTTTTTTTGTGTGTGTGTTCTTCAGAGAGTCAAGCACCTCTTGGATGGTGGACTGATCAGCTGAATGTCAGGTATAGTTGTGATACTTTACACTCTCTGTGTTATAATACTTCCTGCTATGATAAGTCCTGTTGCATGCTGGACATATCATGAGTATGATTCTGAAGCATACAAAAGGAAACACACGTTTTTTTACCTCAGACTTGCGATTGAAATTTAAGACGTCTGTCATAGAATATAAAAGCTCCTTTCCCTTTTGCAGAGAGATATTCTTTGTTTTAACACGTTCTTTTGTAATACCAGTCATGTTTGATATTCACATAGCTACATGGATTACTTTCTTCTTGGCATGTGGTGCCTAGTCTCTCCTCTGAAGTGTTTATCAGTTCTCATTCCTTTACCAGAGGACCAGCGCCTGTTTGACAGGCTAGAAAATGCAGCTGCTAAGTGGAGATGTGTTTGCACATACACAAGTTTACCGCTTCAGTCTGAGTGGCAGGTGAAACGAAACATGTTAACAAATTGGTATAAGATGTGTCCTTTGGAGAGGTTCGCCAAGGCAAGTAAAAATGCTGTCAGTTGGCCTGGTGGTGCTGACAGAATATTGTGGTCAGACGCTGCGGTTTAGAAAAAAATGAAAACCACATTACTGCAGCCTTGGAATCATAGGGGGATACAGTTGCCATCTTGAAATGAAATAAATTACAGGCAGTGTTTTAAAAATAGATTTGCTCACCCTTTTTAGCAGCTCAGTGTCAAGCTGTGATGAAAGCAAGAATGTAGAGGGCTAAAGGTTATTCATGTGATTTATGTCATATTCACTGCAGTAGCATAGTTTGTTTTTGTCTCACTCATGGAGTCCCAGTAGACTCGCTGCTTTAACTGGGGAAAAAAGTGCTTTTCAGTCAGTTTGGATTTGCAGTGCAAAAACTCATTTGTCATTTGACGTTTTGGAAATTGCATCCTTGAACAATACAACGCATGATTTCCTTTTCGCCACAGTCTCTTTCTGAATAGGCTGCGATTTATTTTGGATGAAAACAAACATCATAGCTGTAAGTTGACACAAACTCACAATGAGGACTTTGGAACAGTTGGGGGGCAAAAAAGCCTTCCTGCAGATGAAGCGCTGAGCTCATTTCCGTGCAGCGCTGACATTTAGCTCAGGAACTAGCAATGTCCTGTGGAATCACGCCTGTATGTAACCCTTAACCCCGCTGGTGAAATATGTGTACAGCTGCAGGGAGGAAGTTTCAGAGAGTACAACTATGCATTTCCTGTCAAGGTGTGCTTACACTTCCTCTGTCTTGGGGGGTGTATTGAATGGTTTGGTGGTCTAGTATCCTGTGAAGAGTGAGAGACTGTGGGACATTATGTCATTGTTATAAATAAGACTAGGATTGGATTACACCAAACCTTTAATTGGCATATGTTAAAGTAGGTTTTTGAGCAAAGCTGAACAGCCTTTTGCATATTCATATGTTGTCAGATTTCCAAAGGTGCACACACTCAAAACAGACAAAATGTATCGATAAATGTGGTGCTGCTTTAGAAATCTGCACCATACAACATCAGCTTATGTTGCATTCATGTAATTATCTCATTTTTAATGTGGTTTTGTGCAGCCAGCAGGCTTTCAGACTTAACATTGGCAGACTAAACGAGTGGCCTCCTTGGAGATCAGAAATGCCCAGGATCCTTGAATAAGATGAGCAATGTTGCCAAGTAAGCAAGTTGCGTTACATTTAGACTTTTTATTTGTGGTTCTTGCTGCCACGCTTGCGGCTCTCTTCTCCATCTCCATATGGGAAGATGTGATGAAAGATCTCCCAAGCCTTACAAAGTGATACCCATCTCTCTTGAACCCCTGCATCTCTTGTGAATGAAGAGTGCTTTGCATCCTTCCTCGGGGCCACCAACAGATGCATCCTGCAGCTGCATGCTCCTTCCTGTCTGCACTCAGACCCTTTTGTCTGAAGACGTTGCTACAGCAAAGTTGGGACACCGGCTGAATTTAAATGTGGCAGCCCTGAATGGGGCAATGCTGGTAGGCTGGCAGGAGATTCCAGTTTCCATGGTTGTATTCTTAGCGTGCAATCAGTGAATTTTAATATTAGTGCCTTTGACCAACTTCAACCAGCTATCCATGACCTGTCTGGCAGTGCCATAGAGAAACACACAAAGTCCAACTCTAGATCATCTTGTTTCTTTGCTGTTCCACGTCGTCAGAGGGAATCTGAGTTTGTCTTGTAGTTTTATTGGCCTCATGAGCAGAAGGACACTACTCTGGTTGACATGTGGGATAAACAGCCTCTCTCATGAGTTGCCTTGATTGGATCTCCAGGAGGATGTTTATGACTGAGTGCTATTTCTACTCAGGCCTCCGCCCCAGCTGCCCGTCTGTTAGACCCGGCCTGCCCATGCTGAAATCAGTGTGGCTGATGAGCTGAGCTTGTGTGTGGCAGGAACTTCCATATGAAAGTGTGCGTGTGTGCCATGGTCTCGCAGCAGAGGTGAGGTGACAGGCTGTAAGGTAAGACGGAAGAGGGTTGTCGCTACTGTATGTGCTGCAGCATTAATGTCACGTTTCCTTTGGAGGCCTGTAAAACTGAAGCTTCTGTCAGGAAGTCTCAGTCAGCCTCATTTTACACTTGTCGTTTTACAAATAACAACACCACATGGGATAAGATATAGGAAGCTCTTGTGTGGATGAGGATAATGGGAGAATGTGTTGTCAGAGTGTTTTATAGCCTTTCGACTGAGCCACATAGGAACATGCATATTATCTTGCATGACTGTGGTGTTGGGTAAAGGAAACCTACTGATTAAATGTCCTTAAAGTGACAGAGATTAAAAAAGGGTTTGCTATGTAAATGCTCTTTACTGTGAGGAATGCACAGACTGTGAGCTCTGTTTTTAGACCAAATAGGAAGTCAAGCAGACACAGAAGACATCTTGTATCTGTCATGTTTCATATTATATCTAAGCTTTTTTTTTTACTAGTGCAGAAGATGTGACACTAGGGATACAACAATTTTTTTCTGTTATTATTAATTCAAGCTTCAAAGGGTTTTACAATCTGTACAGCATACAACACCCTCTATCTTGGTTTGGAAGGAGGAAAAAAGGAAGGAACTTGCAGAAAAGCAACAGAGGATGAATCCCTCTTCCAGAACAGCTATACATGCCATAGATGTTGTGTATACAGAGTAGACAGTTAGTCTGATCCACCTGTTGTTATGAACTGAAGCTCCTGCTCCACTAGAGAGACGGAAAATGTGCGGCGCGATGAGGGGACTTAACCTTTGTCAAGTTAATACATGAAACAAATAATAATGCCACATTGCCATCATGTTTTCCACATGTCGTTAGCGCCACCAATCTGTTATCTTGATGTGCCCAATTCCTAATATTGGCATATCAGTAGTGGGCAGAAACATGCATTAATCTGCATTGTCTTTTGCAGATTTTCTAGAAATGTGGTTAAAATTTTCACTAAATTTGGATGGAAATGTGACTAGCAATAAAAATAGTAACATTACAATATGGAGAAACAAAATGACAATGATCTTTTGTTTAGTCTATTAAATGCCAAACATAGTGAAAAATGACCATCACAAGTTCCCAGAGCTCAATGTGATATCTTCAAGTTGCATTTTTTTTGTCTGACCAACAGTCCAAAATATTTACAGTTTAATAAAACACTAAAGCAGTACATCCTCTCATTTGAGAAGCCGTAACCAGCGAATGTTTGGCATCTTTGCTTGATAAGTGACTTGGATAAATTCGATCAAGTTATCATTCCAGCGTGTGTCTTTGTACTGCTCGCTGTACAGTACAAGAGTTAACTGTGTCGTCTTTGTGCACAGCCTGTCCCTGTGAAAGGGACCTGAACTTGAGCCATCTGGCTGCCAGATGTACCACTACTTCCCCTGGTCCCCTCCGTAGGGAATTGAGTCTCTTGCATGAATCAACTCCCTAACATCAGGACGAGGAGGACGCTGTCTGAAAGCTCGAACTCCTGAAGTTTTTGCCCAATGCCAAGCAGCCAGGCATTTTGAGCTCCCGCGAGGGGTGTTTCCCACTGACTGGGGGTGGGCAAGGGGATCCAAAAGAGGAAGATTTCTGTTTGGATGTGATGCCGAGTTCTCACACTCCTTTGGACCATGGCGGAAAACAAGCAGCAAAGAAAAGGATCTCGCAGTATAGACCGCTCATTTCACACGTAAGATGTCAAAGTTTGGCGGATTGCTGCAGTGTGGAGGGTTTTTGTTGTTTTTCTTGTGGTAGTCGCAGAATTATGGCAACAGAGATGCTTTTGGTATGTGGTGAGGACTCAAATAGATTTGGCTAGCTGGAGCAGAGGATTCTTGAAAACTTAGCTGCCTTTTATGGAACTTGGGTAGAGATTTTGCCTGTTTTTACTCCTCGGTTTATTTACTCTGCATTTCCTAAAATCATACAATCATTCAAATGAAGCTGTAAAAACATTTCAGACTGTGTTTTTTAACCATGGCAGCAGACAAAGTAACAAGAAAATCAATAGGCTGTTATCTTCCCCGAGCTTGTGAGAAGAGAATCTGCCTACCGAATCAGTATAAGGTTGCCCTGCCCACTGAGCTCCAGACGTAACAAAGAGGAGAGTAGTGGTGACTCACCCGGCACTTCTCTCTCCGCAGAGCCTCTCTTCACAATGCGAGTCCACTCTGTTCTGAGCTGGAGATCACACAGAGGTGCTTTGAGCAACAGTCAACCTTGCCATACCTCTCAGCTGTGTCACATCAAGTAGATTTTGATGTTGGATTGATTCTGGTCTACACTTTGCAGCTCCAGTGTTACAGTATGTGTATCTGTGAGTTTGTGTCGGGTGACATACTGTGCCTTTTTGTGTAGTGTTTAAGGTTTTATGTGGGAATTGTGTATTTCTGTGTGCCTTTCTCTGTTTGTGTGCTCTGGTGCTGTAGGTTCCTGACCAGCAACGTGTTACAAGTGATGTTGAGGAGCAGTGTTATTCCTGACTGCTAGCTTGTTGCAAGACTCGTTTGTTTATCTGCAGAGCTCCCTGCAAAGCTCACTGTTTATTCAGAGGGGAGGAGGTTTGCTTGAAACCTGTGGCTGGCTGGCGTGGGGGTCTGAGTGCTCTGTATCAAGTCGTATGATTAAAATATAAATACTGTCACACTCGCCTCTAATCCCATGCCACCGTGATTCAATTGCAGAGATATTAAATTAATGATGATTGTAATTTGAGTGCTAACTAAACCTTAAAGGGGGATTTCATGAATCACTGGCTAAACCTCTGCATGTTCTGACACACAGAACTGCTCCACATTTATGACATGATTTATCACATAGCCTAAACTGACTCTTTATCACACACAGAGGCATTAAACAGGCTGAGTCTGTTCTCAGCTTTTTTTCATGTAATAAATCAGAAATAATAGGAGCAGTTTGACAGCATCTCAAGTGTAGAGAATAATAAGTCTTATTTACAGTTTTTAGATTCGGCAGCTGGATAAAATAAATACATGTGCATGAACCATAAACCTCTGCATGAATGTACATCATAATTGCAAAAACACAATATGAAGTCCACATGGGGAGAAAAGCTCATTTACGTTCTTGCAGAGATTGATACTTGATACTCTCATGTCTGTACGCTAAATATGAAGCTACAGCCAGCAGTCAGTTAGCTTAGCTTAGTACAGAGACTCCGACAGAGGAAAAACCAAAAAAGTCAACCTCATAGTGGCTCTAGAGGAAAGGTCAGGGGATCATCAAAGTCAGAAGGATTTGGTCCTCTGGGGAGTGGGGCAATCCATCCAATAGCTGTTGAGATATTTCACTCTGGACCAAAGTGGTGAACCGGCTGACAGACCGACGTTGCCATGCTGCTAGCATGGCTAAAAATGTGAAAAATAAATCTGTATGTTACTTGAAAAAAGTGTTCTTATGTCATTTATATAAAATCAGCGACTTTTCACACTTTTAGTTATGTCTGTAAGTGTTGTCTCTGTCCAGATGTACTGTATGTGTTGTCACTGTGTACGTATATGTGTGTGTGTGTGTGTGTGTGTGTGTGTGTGTGTGTGTGAGTGCGTTTGCTTCCTGTTTCTGAGTCCGCTGCGATGTCATTCACAGCTGCTTGTGGAGCATGGGTACAACTGCCAGTGCCGTGTCACAGCCTGTTTCCGTAGCATCGCCCCTTGAGAGTGTCCATGGCAACGGGATGGCCGACAGCAGGCAGTCTCTTAGCATGAGCCCCTTTCAGACAGTCAACATCCACAACAACAAGGCCAAGTCCATTATCACCAACAAAGTCGCACCTGTTGTCATCACGTAAGTCCCTCCCCGAATCCGCGTTTTCACAATTGGGTGTTAATCCTCTTTGATCACTATGGTGACAATCCCCCCCCCCCCAATGTTTGCCCCGTTATCATCTCATTTGTCAATCCAGGCCTGGCAAATAGTAGCTGATAATTGAATTGACCTCTGTTTACCATCCAGACCTGCTGTTGTGCTCTATGTTTTACAGGTATAATTGCAGACAGGAATTTCAGATTCACGATGACATCCTCAAGACCAACTACAAAGTCGGCCGGATATCAGACACTATGCCTGAGCACTACCTGGTGCAGGTGAGGACAACATGCAAGCAAACCTCTTAGCTGAAAGAAGGCGCCGCGCTGTCGTGGAAAGACGTGGAATCAGCTCACCTGTCTTTATGCTTGCACTTTTCACATTCACATGTCCAGATTGCAGAGTGGCATAGGAACATTGTCATGCGCTGTTTTATGATGTGAGGCAGCCATTGAAACAGGAATTTTGTCACCCTTCTATCAGGGCTTTGATCTGCTCTGTCACCTCTGCTGTGTCTGTTCAGGCATGCAGTGTTTTGTCAGTGTTAACCCGCAGCCTTTGTTTACATGTATAGATTGGTCAGTAGTTTCACCTACAGTAAGGTCATGTCCACGTGATGGTGGATACATTTGAAAATACTCTTCTCCTCGCGTTTTCTCAGGAACCTGAAACCACCTCATATTGGAGTGCGGACATGAAAAGGCATTTTCCAGAACAATGGAATATGTATGCTCATCCTAGTGTGTATCAGAAATGTTAGGATCACACAATGTAAGTGGGGATGGGGTTTGATAGCATTTTATCAAATGAATCCAGTTTTGAATCCACTAATTGAATTCGAACCATTTCAAATTTCTTATCTTAGGTAGTTTGTTGGGGAATGAAGGATGTTTTTATTTCATTCAGTATTGTAACTAAACCAGTGAGGTTCCACAGATTCTACATTCATTAGCCCTGTCCTGACTTGTTTCTCCTTTTTCAATGAGGAAATAGTGAGTTTGTTCCTCATTGTGCTGCAGCTGCAGGAATTAAAATGAATACAGAGGAAATAATATTTATTCTGCTTTATCATTCAGCAGATATCAACTAAATAAGTCAAGGATTTTTCTGCAGGCACGATGCACTTAATGTTACCTGAAGGTGAAATTGTTGTCGTGCTGGGGCGAAACACATGTCCTTCTCAGGTTATCAAAAATGTCACAAGTTCTTACTTTAACATGATGCAGTGTAGATAAATATTTAAGCAAAGGGCTTGTTGTTCCTCCCGCAAACATTGCATTTCACTGTTGTTTTGCAGAAAGAGGCAAAAGACATAATTAATAAACGATTCGATAAGGGGTTTGTTGGCCATGGAGCTTAACAAATCCGGGTATTTTACCAACCTGGAACTGGATCCAAAATGGAACCGGCTGTTGGAACCCATCCCTAGTTAACAGTGATCTGTATTTATGTTTATGTAGTCAAGACAACTTTGAAAAAACAAAGTAAAGTGCAGCAGTGTAATTAATTAACCCCCATAAACCACAATCACATCATTATTTTATACCTGACACAATGGAAACTGGAAAATATGTCAATATTTTTAGAAAGTTTGCTTGCTCAGCTCTACCATAACACAATATAAGTAAGCTTGGATAGATGGAGGTGACAGAGCAGAGATTTAACCTGCTGAGACAACAGAGTAACCGGACTGTGTCAGTTTTGTTATTTGCCAACAGAAAGAGGAGGAGGAGGAGGAAGAAGAAGAAGAGATCTTAGCCTTTCTCTGATTGTTTAGGTGTTTCAGTGTGGGATAAGAACTAAAAACTTAACCAAAAAGCTTAAAATGCCAGTGAGCATGCAAGTCGTTTTCACGTGTAAACACCACTTTCAGATTCATCCAACCACTTTACTGTTGACATATTTGCTCTGCAGAATTTACAAATGTTAATGAATGCTCTAGTGGAACCTGGAGAAATGTTGTATTGGGGTCATGCTCTCAGATAAAGTCAGATGAGAGTTGCATTGCTTTCCAGGGGGAGTACTTCATGGTCCAGGATGTGTACAGCAAGGCAGACGTCCTCAATACCACGGGCAGCTATGGAGCGCCCAACTTCCGCCAAGTCAAGGGGTCCTACCCGCTGTATGGGATGGGTCAGCCGAGCCTGAGTGGCTTCAAACAGGTTCTTCAGAGGCTCCAGGCGCAAGGACATGAGGTCACTGTTATTTTATTTTTTATACACATTCATATAGGCAGAAGTTCGGACCAACGCACATGACATCACATAAATTGTCCATATGTTGACTTGTAGATTTTATGCCCTTAATTCCCCCGTGTTGGTGCCTGTGTAGCTCCGCCTGGCCTCTTTCTAGCCGTGTTGTCAGTAAATATTTGAGGAGTCAAGTGCTCAGTGGAGGGCTGTGGCTGAATTGTAGAACTGAGCAAACAGAAAGTTGCGGTCGTGTGTACCAGTGGAAAATGTATCTCTCTGCTTACAGCAGCTAGAAACTGACCGTAATTGACAAAATTATACATGGGGCCTCTCTAAACTCCTTACTCATGTGCTGCATGTCATATGACACAGACAGATTGTTTCCAGTTGTTCTTGGAAGTGGTGTAGTTGGTAGAAGGCAACAACCATTTTCTTTAAAAAGCTATTATTTGATGCATATCTTTCTGTACTTTTGCAAACAGGAGGTTATATTCTTCTGTGTAAGAGAGGAGCCGGTGGTTTTCCTGCACAAGGAGGACGACTTTGTGCCGTACACCCCGAGGAGGAAGGAAAACCTGCATGAAAACCTTCATGGCCTGGAAAAGGAGGAGCTGGTGGAGAGCCTGGAGCTCACTGTCAGGAAGGAGGTGCCCAACATAAGCTTACTCAGCATCTGTATTCGACAAAGCTGAGTTTTTTGGAACAGTATAGTTAGCAGTATTAGCAGTATTAAAACACTCCTTTCTTCCTTCCTCCGCAGCTCCATGACTTTGCTAAGCTCAATGAAAACATCTTCTACGTCTACAACGACATTGAGTACTTTAAAGACGAGCCGCAGAAGATCTCCATCACGTGTGATGAGGACATCCATGTGACTGAAGAGGTCTACAAGAGGCCCATGTTCACCATGCCGGCATATAGGTTGTTTATATTGTTCCTTTATTAGCCCTTAGCTCCTCAGCTCACACGTCATTTTACATGTGGTTGCAGGTTATAAATAGTGGCTCTTGTTTGTGCAAAGGCTGGTTGCCCTAAAAACCAAAGATTGCAGCATCCTGTTTGCGATCAGATCAGCAGTGTCAGCTTTATGGAGATGTCGTGAGGGGCAACATTTCCAGGGCAAGAGAATATATTACTCCCTGAGCAGAGCGCTGAAACCTCGTCTCGGACTCTCTTTTGAAGTTTTGTAGTCAAAAGAAAGCAGCAGGATGTTTTTATTACAGATAGTTTGAAATAGCAGGTGATGGGTTTTTAAGGGAACGTTAATGATCCCATGATTTGGATCTCTCCCATCATCCCTTGTGGATTGCGGAAGGAGGCAAAGTTTCTATGCGAGACTCATGAAATTAGTAAACACACATGAGGGAGCTCAGCTGGCGGGTCTTACTTTAGGTCAGATGTGTATGTGCAGTGTGTTATGACCTACATGAAGCCAATATTGACACAACACAGGCCCAAGGTTCAACTCTCTGTAACAATGTGTTGTATTGCAGGTACTACAGATTACCACTGCCAATGGAGGGAGCGCCATTGGAAGAAGACTTTGACGCATTTGTTAACATACTCAGGGTAAGCTCATGTAAAAATGTTAATCGCGCTAACAGTACAGCAATTAAATAGACCTTCTTTGGTTGTGCTCCTCTTGATGGGATCTTGTTTTGATGTGCCATTGAAGTTATTAATGGCTGGAATATTGGAGTGCATCTGGACTTTCTCACTGAGGTAGCGAGAAAGTCGTTTGAATCCACATGTAGCCTTTTGAATCTGTCCTGTGCTGTGCTACAGTATCAATCACTAGAGTGAGTGTGATAGTTATTAAAAGAAATGGCAGAAAACCTGCGGCCTGTACTGACTTTCTGCCTGCTCTTTGGTCATCCGCTTTGTCTGGTTTCCGTCATGCCCTTCACTCACACAGGATGTTCTTTTCATCTTGTTTTGCCCTTTATTTGGACTGACTTGCAGCAGCCGGTCCAGTTCCCTGTGGTTGGAAAGTGGCTCCTTGTTTTATTTTTTTATTTTTTTAAAACGGTCTATGGATCAGAGTCCTGCCTTACTCTATCTTTCACTCATGGCATTTTCCTTGTAGAGTTTTTCTTGCTGAACGATTTCATGGCATGGCAATCCTTCATATTTGCCAGTGCAATTATAACTTCCAGGATGTTCCCTCACTTCCCATTTGTATGGTTTAAACTATTTCCACTGCTGTCATGATGACGACATGTCATTACCACCTTAATGATATAACACCGTTACCATCTCTGGTGTTTTACAGTCTATCATTTCTGAGAGTCTCTCCTCCTTGTATGCGCCCTGTTTTCCAGGAAAGCATCAGCTTGTCTCTGGGCCATGATGTGTCCCAGCGGCTGCCTGCTCTGCTCTTCAGCTGCCAGGTGGGCGTCGGCCGCACCAACCTAGCCATGATCCTGGGCACGCTGGTCATGAATCGCCTGAGGGGGGATTCACAACCGCCGCCTCAGTAAGAGCTCGGCATCGAATGCATCCGTAAAACGGAGAATGACATGACATGAAGCTTCTTCACATGTTTAATAATACAGTGTAGTGATGCAGCTTTGAAACTGGTGTCATTCGGCCTTCTTTGATGCCAGGTCATATAGGACTTGACCTTGTTTGCATTGTTTTGCAGAGTGGAGGAGACCACAGCTTCAGAGCCCAAACCACTGTTCCAGGTCATCCAGTCTCTGATCAACAAGCTGCCTAATGGACAGCAGGTCATGGAGGAGGTAAAGCAAAGTCTTTTTTAATGTCTTGAAACATTTCTGGAGGGGATCTTCAACTTATATGATATAAGTTGAAGATGAGTTCAAGGTCTTAAAAGGTCCAATTGGTTTTATATTTCATTCTAATGGACCAAAAAAATGTAAGCTGATAACGTCCTGTTTATATCTGACAGGTTGACCAGGCTATCACCCTGTGTTCAGAAATGCACAATATAAAAGAAGCAATATATGAGAACAAGAGTAAGCTGGAGGGGATTGGAGAAGATTATCAAATTCAGGTTAGTGATGATCTCTTTTTTTTATTTTATTTTTTTCTAGCTGAGATTTAGCAGCGCAGACTGCAACCTGAAATTTCTCTTCAAAGGCAGCACCTTGTGCCGTAGATGGCGCTTGATTTCCACATGCTTCTACTGCTCAGTCTGTCTTCTGCTAAATAAAGCAAGAGTGAGACAGAAATCAAAGGGTGATGATGATGCATAAAAAGTACTTGTGGGCCCTCGAGCTGATGGAGGACTTAAGTAATGAATAATATTAGAGTGTTGAATGTTTTGTATAATTTTCCCTCCTGTCTGTCAGGAAATCAGTGGGATGTTAAATGCAGGTTAAGTTGAGGTCTTTCACTAGAGAGATAAAGAAACACCTTACAGAATGATGAGCTGCTACTATGAAGAAATATTGAAGCTTTTGTTTGTTTCTTAGGGAAGCAGTACCAAAGACTACTTTCTCAACAGAACCATGCAGAGCTTGGAGCGCTACTTCTACTTGATTGTATTTAATGCATACCTTCACGAACAGGTAAAGCTTTGTTTTTTTTTCCAGTCTAAATTTCTTTATTGATATAAGTAAAAAAAGGTTACAAGCCATTCAAATAATGTTAAGATGTAACTATATTTTTTATTTTGCAGTATCCTCTTGCCTTTGTGTCCAACTTCAGCCAGTGGATGTGCTGCCACACGTGGCTGTACAGGTTACTGGCCTGCATGGACCTATCAGAGCTGTCGGCCCCGGCCGAGCTGGTCACCAGAGGAGCTCGCATCCTGGTGAGGCAATCAGGCACACTCACAGAAGACTAAAGCAGTGGACAAAAGAATTTTGTCCACTGCTTTTATGTGTCTTTTATGTGAAACCAAAACCATATCGTGCAGGACACAGATATATTCTCAGTGATAAAGCTTGCCACATGATTCTTCAAGATATCTCTCATCGTCTTCTCACACAATCATGTAATTGCCTTTATCTTCAAATGCACTATATATAATATATGTTATGAGTAATGTATAACTGCATGTGTTTGCGCAGGTTGCTGATGAGTGCTTGGCTCCGGATGTGCTCAGCACAGTGAAGGAGATGAAGGCGGTCAACTTCAGACGAGTGCCCAAGATGCCTGTTTATGGAATGGCTCAGCCGACATCAGAGGTGCAGCATATTCACTCATACTATCATCAAATTAATAAAAAAAGCTCTCATTTACTTTGTGACAATACTGAATCACATATATCTCAAACATCATCTTGAAGGATTGAAAAGGGGGTTATTTATTTTTTGGACTAGGAGATATAATTCTTTGGAATTTTTGTAATCTTTAGTATAATTTAAAAATGACTTTGCACATCCCCATTATCACAGAAAACTTGCACTTCAAACTGACAATTTTATAATCCTCACCAATATGCATCCTAGCAGTCATGAATATTCATGAAAGTACAAATAGACTCAGAAGAATGACTCATGATGATTTCGTGGAGACTCGCACGCCCACCTCAGGATGCTCGAGCCGGACTTCCAGCTCCTTGCCATCTAATCGTAAACTTCTTGTGTGCAGGCTACTGGAGCAGTTTTGGCCTACCTGACGGATGAGAAGAGGAAACACAACCACGTGTTGTGGGTCAACTTGCAGGAGGAGCTGGTGCTGGAAGGGAATGGTCAGATTTTTACACCAAGGGAGCCATTGTACCTGGACCAGCACATTTCCATCCCATCATCTGACCCACAGCTAATAGAGGTGGAGTGAAAGTGATCTTTTTTGGATGCTTTTCAAGGCAGTTACAATCAGATAAATGATCAAGAGTGCCTGAGACAGTTTTACAGGGAGTTTTACCATCAGAAGCTTTAGAATTTGGTCTAGCTTCAGTCGAAGTGAACGTGCTCTTATGTCCCCTCCTGGCCTGTAGAAACTGGAGACATCTCTCAAGGAGGAGATCCTGCGAGCTCAGAAGTGGCTTGAGGTGACGCTGGAGCAGGAGAAACAGATGAAAATGTTTAAAAGCTGCCTGACGGCCCAGGAGATCTTCAACCAGCATAAAGGCTCCCACCAGGGGCTCGTCTACAAGCGCATCCCCCTGCCGGACTGCAGCGCGCCCAGGGAGGAGGTAATGATGTGAATACACTCACAAACATGCAGGCATGAGGTGCAGAAATAGAGAGGGGACAATGAATAAGCCTTGTGCTCCCTCTAGTGGTTAAGTGTCACTGTCGTACTGAGCTCACCTTACAATAATAAGCAAATCTTGTTTGTATTTTATCACTTTCCTCATTATTATTGATTCATTTTGCAGATTTCTATTAGTGTTTGTCTAAATGTGTAAAAAAGTTAAATTAGAGTTTTAATGTATTTTCTGTAATATGCATGATTTGTTAACAAAAAAAAATTCCATTAAGATTCTGCGTAAAATAAAAGTAAAGAATGTGATTAAATATGATACTTATATGTTGTTATACCGTTGATTGATTTCCTTATGACACACTTAAGTTTAGGTTAAATAAAGAGATGTTGTGGTAGGTGTGTGTGTTTTTTGTACATGAACTGTGTATGTTCTTGTTCTCAGGATTTTGATAGGCTGTTGGAGGCCATGAAGAGTGCCTTGGCGGAGGACTCTCACTCCGCCTTCGTCTTTAACTGCTCTAACGGCAAAGGCAGGACCACGACCGCCACGGTTGTCGCTGTTCTGACTCTCTGGCACTTTAATGTAAGATGTCTCCTCTTACCCACAGTATTTTAATACCATTTACCTAAAATGATCACATGTTTAATGTTTTCATCATCCGAAATAACATAGAAACTGGTGTCTTCCACCTGCAGGGTTTTCCAGAGTTTGCTGATGATGAGATTGTGAGTGTTCCTGACGCCAAGTACACAAAAGGAGAATTTGAGGTTTGTACACTTTAAAAACCAATGCCTTATCCAAACATCATTTTAGTAATTTTTTAAGCAAAAATGCCAATTATTTGCTTCTTATAGCGTCTTAAATGTGAGGATTAGATGCTTTTCTTTGTCATACAGGATAGTCCAAAACCTAAAGACATTCAGTTTACTAATTGGTCAGACATTTGAAGATATAGCCTTGAGATGTGGGAAATTATGCAGGACATTTTATAGACAAAATGATTAATCCATAATGAAAAAAATCATTGATAGCAGCCCTACAAGTGTTACTGATCGGATTTCTTTTCAGTTCTATCTGTTCTTTCAGTGTCATGATCAGTTCCCATCACAGCGTTTAGCAACCATTTTCATATCGGTGCTACTACTGACACATGATCTGTGGTTGCTCCTCTTCAGCAGGTATTTTAGAAAATAAACAGTATGGGGGTGGTAATTGAAGTGGATTCTATTCTTCATCATGATTAGTTTTAGTTGTCATTTTAATCTGCAAAAAAATCTATCAATGCATCATGATCAGCAAAGGTCCCTCTCTAGTGTTGAGTTATTACCACTGTTGTGTTGTTGTGTTGCATTTACCAGAGCTCACTTGAAGACTGAAAGAGAACAGCAGTTCTGTAACCTTTTAAACCCTTTGATTCTCTGTTGATGAGGCTTTAATTTCTGTAGGTGGCACTTATTTCTCTGTTTGCTTAACTGTACTGTGAATGCCGCTGCTGGAGAGTCTTTTAAACGGCAGTCTCATTCGCCTAGAGTAGTTGAGTCTATGAAAGCAATACTGAGCAGCAAAACCTTTAAATTGTAAACATAACTTCAACGCAGGAGATGTGTGCAAGGTTTTCTAACCTTGTGTTTGCTTGTGTTCATAGCTCTGGAAATTATTCACATCACAGCTATTGTAAAGTTTCATCTCTTTAATGAATCCATCACCACTTCCTCCAAGCAAACAATGCATGCCATACAATTGTATATCAAAGGGGTACTGTACAGTCCTTTTTAGTTTCTTAAACTCTAACTCTGCACTTGAAAGCTTTGCCTGAACAAAGCCAGAAGCCAAAGCCTTTCTCCTCTGCTCTGAATAGTGGTTGTGAATTAGAGCTGCTGGGTGGTTTTCGTGATTCAGAGTTGTGACAATGAATCAGCGGCTGGAACCTGCTGGCCGTGTCCTCAGCACTGTAAACATTGGACACGCAGAAAGAGGCCGTACTCTGCAGGCACACAATACAACGTGCCAATCACAGCAGCGCGGCCACAGGAGTTTCTGGGATACACAGAGTGGTCGCCATGGAAACCTTGTCTGCCCCCAATTCGGCCTCTGAAGGATGTGTGATGTTGCCATCATCGTCGCCTTATCTGCCAAAAAGGTGTTGCTATGGCTGTGAATAGTGGAGCATTTAGCAGCTAAAGAGCCAGATATATCCCTTAGGAGGGGTAGAGACCAAAAACCGAGCTAAACAAGAGCCAATATTGGACCTGGCCAGAAACATGACTCCAAATGACTGATAATGTCGTTCCATAACTGTTTACTAACAAGGTCACCAAATCAACTTAAAAGGTCAGTAAGTTGTAACCATATGAACTTAGGGTGCACACAAACACATAACTGAAGAGTTTGAGTTATAGATGGGAAACTGGCTTTTTGTAATTTCCTTAACTAATAATATAAATTCAAAGTAAGAGCCTACCGTACCTCATTATTTAAAAATATTAGTGGTGTAAACACAGTATTTAAAGGACCAGAAATTTGATGAATAGGAAAATAGTGAATAGTAAATAAGAAAATAGGGTTCTGCCTGCAGGCCTGTTCTGTTCTATGATTCTTGTTCTTGTTCTTGTTCTCCTTCTCCTTCCCAACAGTGCTGATGGAAACATTCCCCATCTCAGCTAGGTCAACACTGTAAATGAACATGCTGACACACACTCACCAATATTTCGATTAGGTCAGGACTGCCAGGCAGTACTCTTCTTATCAACTCTGCTGAGTGTTGCACAAAGACAGTTTCCCTGGTTGTTTTGTTCTCATAGTATTCGTATTATTTTATTTGAATGGTACAAAAGTATACATTTTGGCATGGCGTGTTTATGCCAATACAGTCATACATAAAGGAAATTCAAAGTGCTTTACATAATGCATTGAATAAAACATACAGTATAAGACATAAAAACTCAAATTCTAGAGCTTAGAAAAGTGGAAATTTGACAATACATTGACAACTGGGCAAACTCCAGCTGCTGAGGAAGATTGTGGGATACGACTGAAAGCTCCAAAACAGCTACTAAATACACCTTGTGGTGAGATTGTTTTTCAGCCCCTTTTAAAATGTATTTAAAAGATAAAAACAGAGAAATTGTACCTTCAGTACATTTCGACCCGTGTGTTTTATTTTGAATTCGCTCATAGAAATGGTGAGCTGAAATGCCAGAGATGGTGAAAAAACACAAAATCTTGCAAAGTTTTCACATTCGGAAAACATATTTTGCGAGTAAACGATGACGTTGTCTGGACCTACTTCTACTGTAGGTGCAGCATCGGTCTCATTCATTAAAATGACATAAAGCCATGTTAGATGAGAGGCAGCTGTGCCAGGGTCATTGGTGTTTGTTAAATTTTGCAGTCTTGTCACAACTTTGAAACATTCTTGAAACTTTTGGCTAGAAACATACTTTATAATGACTATCTGTTTTTCTGGTGTGCAGGTCGTGATGCAGCTGGTGCGTCTGCTCCCTGACGGCCACAGGATGAAGAGGGAGGTGGACATGGCCCTGGACTCTGTCAGCGAGACCATGACCCCCATGCACTACCATCTGAGAGAGATCATCATCTCCACATACAGACAGGTACAGCACATCTCCCCGTAGTATTCATTACCTGGTCTCTAAGATACAGGACATCCACTTTACTTGAAATAGATCTTAAACGAGTAAAAAGTCAGGGTTGGGATTAGAGTTAGGCTATTCACATAATATGTTTTGCAAATTAAAGGCAAACAGGTGTGTGTTCAGAAGCAAAGAATCATTCCTCTAAACTTCCTGGAAGATGTCTGAAGTGTTAAGTAAATCCTAACGCATGTTTTTCAAGAGGGTAAATCAAATCATAAAAATACTGCTTACTTATGAATCAGTCCTCTTCATGCTGAGACACAATCAGCAGTGTTATTAAGGATTCAGGTGCAGTTTCGCATGAGCCCCATAGATGGCATCGAGAACTTGTTTATATGTCTTTTGGAGGCGCAGCTTGGATGCCAGAGACATGAATGGGAGAGATCCGCTGCTTGGTAGGCACGAGCTGCAGTGCGTGGAAAATGATTGTGGTGCAACATAACTTATCTCTTAAACTCAATTCCTTTGGGTCTAAATGGAAAGGAGTGAGAGGGAAAAAGGCAGGGAAAGAAACTATTTACTTGAGGGATTTTCAGGCTTGACCTCTTGGAAGTTTTATTTAGTGTGCAAAGCACAGCAGGCACACTTGTGCTGTCTATGATCCAGGTAGTATTAAATAGCATATCATATCAGTATCAGCTGCTTTGTTTGCTACATGCACTGAATGTCATTCAAGTCCACTGATGAGCTGAATTTATTAGACATCCTTTATTGAATATGTTTTAACCACAAGGAGGACAAAGAGACCAAAATTAGCTTGTAGTGGGGTTTCCAAGACCTATCTGGACAAGGTCTCTCCTGATGATGTGGCCTCTGCAGGACCACAGCTCTGTTTTAGCCATTTGTAATGCAGACTGTAATCATTGTGCCTCTGTGCACCGTCAGTCGCTCTCAGCTCGCTGGAGGCACCCAGTCCTGTCTCCACCATATCAATGGACCTCATTGTCCTATGAACCTTGTCTTTCGCCTATATTTTTCTCTCCGTCTGTCACTTTCTGATGCCAGGCTCCAGGCAGGAAAAGGCTCGCTGTCAGCTCGCTTTCAAATCAGTAACAGAAGTTTTATACATATATTTTATACATATTTGTATTTTAAATATTGTGAGGTAAAAATGCACTGAAACTCACCCTGTCTCAGAGCTCAAAAGGATAATTTTGGTTAACAATTGGTTCTTATTTTCATAGCTGTGGACATCAGTAATAATTACATTGGAGCCTGTGGAATGTTTGACCAAATTAGTGCTATGGATCAGTGAAAACAGCAAGGCTAATTTTTAACTGCTGAGATCTGTGAATACAGTAGCGTCATCGCTACAAAGATGTTCGATAGGGCAATAAACAGGATTTAAACAAACTCTCAAGTTAGCCAAACGTATTTGGAATAGAAAACAAAGGTGAACAATAACATTATTACCCAAACTATCTGTTGTAAACATCCATTAAAGTTTGCGAACTGACTTTCTGGTTCAACTTAGACTTTAACAATTATGACTGCCATACTTGACCACAGTTGTTTTCCTTATTTTCCTCATCAGACATCTTTTTAACGATGTTGCTGTGTTTCCAGATTTCTGCAATTACTTATCATACAATGTTATCATCACCAATAGAAATGATGGCCAAAACTATAGATATGGCACCCGAATTGTAATAAATTAGAATTATCTTTTAACCCTGCTGTAGCAGACCTCAGGTTGGCACTATGTTCCCCTTTCAGCCTTTCCCTTCCTGCCTGAACCAGCAGGCCAGGTGATAAACAGTGCCAGATGTTACTAGAACTCGGCAGGCAGCAGCAGACGAGAGAGATGGGGGCAGAAAAGGGGGGAAGAACAGGGGAAAAAATTCACCCCCACTCTCTGTCTCTTCTCGTAGCCCTCTCCCCTCCAAAGCACCCTCTTCCCCTTTGACAGTGGTTGGAAAATGTGTCTTTGATAGAGGAAAAAATATATTTACACTGGGACCCGAACCATCCGCCAGCTCCCAGAGGGGCCTTGGAAGGGGGGAATGGAGGAGGACGGTAGGTGGTGTTTTTGGGGGGCAGGGGTGGTTTCTTCTTGAAGGGCCTGTAAATCCCTGCTGCTGACCAGGCGTGACCTCACATTGCAGATGCATCCTCCAACATCAGGGCCGACGCAGTGGAGAGGTTACTTCCTCTACTCCTGTCTCCTCAGCTGCAGGGGCCTTTCTTTCCATCGTCAAGCCAGGTTGAGGAAGAAAATTGCCTCAAGCGATCTGTGCACACTGGCCTCTACTTTGATATTGTTCCCTTTCTTTGTGGAGCTTTGTGTATTTACAGTTGTGTTATATTTAGTATGACACACAGGCTGGATTTATTGGATATTAGAAATGATTAAGAGGTGAGCAGGGACTTTGGTAATGCAATCTCAAAACATATTTCTTAGCTGATACACCAACATCTCTTACCCCTCTGATTGTTTGTTTTCCCACTATTGCAGCTTTCCCTTTTTATCATTCGTCTACATCATCCTAATTTCTTACCAGGATATCCCATTTCCACAAATTATATTTAATATATATTATATTTCTCTTGTCTGTCCAGTGTTATCTTTCCTAACACCAGGCCTGGGATTACATAGCCTTGTCTGATTCATCCTGTCCAAGACTTCTCACTGCATGTACAGAAAATGTGATCATTGAAGATCGCTGGCTTCCAGAGAGGGTATTAAAATCAAAGAGAGCGGAGTTGCTGAAATGGAGATTGTCACTTCTGACAATCTTAGAAACCCAACTCCTAATCCTTTTTGTTGGGCGAAAGTTTCGGGCAATTTTTCCTGTATCCCTTTTTAAAAATTTTTTATTTCAAACTTTTTCACCCAGGTGGGGAGAAAACTGAAACTCACAGAGCAAGAGTGAATGAGGTCTAAACCGTGCCGTGTTTGTGTGTGTGTGTGTGTGTGTCCAAAGAAAGGCCCTCATGGTTTGGACGGGGCAGCGGAAAAATATTTTCAGAAAGGGGAGAATGCTGCGAGCAGGTTTCTTGAGGAAAGGTAGTGGACGTCTTTAGGAGAGAAGAAGGGGGAGGAACTGGGGCCAAACGCTGCATGTTTATAGAGATTGAGGGATCCACCGCACTGACAGCCACATTCATTTTACTAAGAAAGAAAATGAGAATGAGGGAGAAAAGGGGGTGAGGTGTGAAGTTAGAGCCAGCCTAAAGGCTAATGAACCACACTATCCACTTTGGAACTAGAATAAGCTTTGCACTTTATTCTCAGCTATCTTTAGTACTCCTTTTGGCTTAAGGGTCTTTGTGTTAACAGTTTTCTTCTCAATTAGGATGACCACTAGACACAAGGGGGCCAATTACAAGGTGGAGTTTCTGACGACCAAAAGAAATATTGGCAGGAAAATGAGCCCACCTGAACCAGAGACAGGTTCTTCTTCTCCTTGCCTGAAGTGTGCGTTGACTCCCGGCTTCTGAAAAGAGGCTCTTATTTAGATCCAGCACAGGGTGGGAGGGAGGAAAGTGGGAGAACCAGAGGTTGTTGTTTTTATTCATAATTTCCAGCTTCTCACATGCCAATGCCAACAGCAGTATTTACTGCGGCTGTCTACAAAATGACTTATTTTGACCGAATCCCATCTGAGCAGGTGCAACCAGCTGAGCTATTTGAACACCGCCTCTCTGTGTGCCATTAGTCCAGAGAGTAGGGAGTTGTGATGCAGTTTTATGTATGTGCGTGTGGCAGTACACATAGAGATAAATAAAGCATCTCTGGGGACTTTCCGGAGGGGTTTGGTGAGCTGGGGGGGGTTATACGCAGCTGGTACAAGTCTGTTGCTATTCAGGAGCTCATTTATTTTAAGCTTTATATTTTGCTTTATTTGTTTTTATTTGAGTTACCACAGCTGTAAATGACTTCAAATGATACTCTAATAAACCTAGTGAGTGTTTTATGTGCCCGCTGATGTCTAAGGTGACACGATCCATTAGAGTGAGCTGAACTCACTTGTAACATTGATGCTAACCTCATATGTTTCTGTCATTGCTGATTTATGTGCCTTGTTTAGAAACTGCAGGTTTAGTTGTACATTTGCAGCAGATACCATAGACAAATGTTTGTTACTTTCTGACAGCACAGAGTTGACTCAGTGAATATTTTAATGATCTGTTTCTAGGTTTCCTACTCTGTCTGCGGGCCAATTACACTCCCTTTGAAATTAAGGTATTTATAGCCATATGTCCCATGGAAAGCAGAGGGTATGCAGGTTTTTGTTCGAGCCATACGATGCACCACATGATTTCACTTTATTATTTATTAGCGCACATTCAACTGAAGAAGAGGAGCTTATCAGTTTAATCACCTGGTGCAACTGTGCTGTCGGAACAAAACACGCAAATAAACGGTTTTCATGGTGAACGATTCAACACCCTGAAATTATAATCATTTTCAGACTGCTTATTATTCAAACTTTTTCTACCACCATGCCTGCATTCAAAGTTCAATTGCTCAGTCACTTTACTCAAATGAACGGCAACTGAGTGTTGAGTGTCGTAGAGCTAGTTGCTTATTCACACCCAGAGCATGCCAGCTCTGGGTGTGAATAAGCAGCAGCTAACGTGAAGTGATTTAAAATGTTGTTTTCAACGGAATAACAATCAGAACTTGTGAACTGCGTACATCTGGTTACTGACTTTGCATTTTGGTGATTTAGTCATAACCTGAAACCTCTATAAGTAAAACATAAGGTATTTTATTAGTATACCATATGTAAGTAAAATCAGCTTCCAGTTTAAATAGTACATCTACCTAAAATGCAGTTTAATACAACTACTATCATTAGCCACCATAAGGTACTGGTCATACCTAAGTAAGGCTGTAGAGTGTATTAAACTTTACATTGTATTAGTTATTCCTCGCTTTAACAAATAGGATACTTTTTTGAAGGCCAATCTAAAATGTCATAAAAGTAAAAAACACAGCATTAAGGATTTAAGAAGTACTGAGATATTTTACTGAAGTAAAAGTAGCAGTACCTCAATGTAAAAATACTCATTCTGCATTCATAATAGAAGTACATAAGTATTATTAACAAAATGTGCTCAAAGAATCAAAAAGAAAAGTACTCATTAGTAGCAAATTGCCCCTGTCAGTATTATACTAACAGTATTTTATTTTTGGTTCATTATTATTATTATTATTATTACATTCTTAATTAGTATGTAATGGCCTTTTCATCATTGCGTTGTTCATTCATTAAAACCTAACAGGCTAATCTCTGTTTTATTTTGCGTTTGTGATGCTGCAGCCACTGCCAAAGGCCTCTGCAGTTATCATAATGTCATGTGTTTATTTCACACTTTCCCTGCAAGGGATCAAGCTACATGCTCTGCCTCACTCTCTACTTGCTGACTACTTTAGAAATCGTTATGCTTTAGTCTGTCCCCTTTTACCTTGAATAACTGAACTGCCCTGGCCTGTCCTTTGCCCTGACCTCCCTCATGTCCCCCACCCCCTCTTAACCACTGGCCCCAGGACAGCGCTTCAGACCTCGCTGAGCACTGCACAGAAGGGTTGCCATTTCCTGCCCCCACACACTAAACCTGTCATTGCCCCAGGCCCACAGACCAGGAATAACTACCTCCAAAACCATGTATGAGTGTTTAAGCATGCCCCCAGTAGCTGTGGTCACGGTATCTGACGGATCCTGCTAATCCCCAAATTTTTTCACCAGGAAAAGGTCCACCTTTTTTTGTGTAAGCTTTCACACTAGCTAGCTACTGGCACTGAACAAATACCTACGGGAATACAATACCAATGGTGAAGTCACCCAACCATGTGGGATATGCAGAAGTCGTGACTAGGTTGTGTTGCTCCAGGAATTGCACTTTCACAATGCCCCAGCGGGGAAGCCGTGTTTCATACGTGAGGACAGTTGAGCAACAGATGAATCCCGTGTTAACGACACCATAACTGCTCCCAAGTGCCTACAGCTCACACAGTCAGCAAGGAACATTCAGACCTGCCTTGTCAAAGGGGTATTTCTTTCCCACAAAGAGAGCTCACAATGTGGCTTCTTTCTGCATTCTTTCATTCTTGGAAGTAATCATTATAATGACGCAAATGTGATACGTGCTGGCTAAAAATCTAAAGTTTGATCTGAGGGTGGCGCAAGAGCAAGGTTCCTTCTGTAGTGTGGCTAACAAACAAACAACAAACAAACAGCATGGGCTTCACAACAGCTTTGGGGAAAAAAAAAGTCAACCATCAATACATTTGCTTTCTATTAACCACCAGCATCAATACAAAATGATTTGTGGCCAAGAGTACAAATTTGATTAGAAGAACTCCAGGGGGTTTTGAAATATTGAATGTCTGATTAGTTGTAGCTCGCAGACATGCCATTTTTAATGCCCGAGTGTTGGATTTGCATGCACAAGTTATTTTGATTGCTCAGTAAATGATTGATTCACAGTGGGAGTCACCATGTGCTCTGTTGCCAGGCATGTGCACGTACAGAATGTACCATAATGCTTGTGGTTAATGTGGGCAAATATTCCAGTCTCTGTGTAGGCTAAGTTGATGAGCCCTGTCTCCTCCTGTGGCTTTTGTAATCTCTGCTCTCCAGACACGTGATGTATTTCTGCTTGTGTTTTTGTCTGAGAAATTGGCCTCTTCTAGTCAAACGCCTATTGACCATTGATTATTCCGGACATTCCTTCTTTAGTTCCCCATGTTTTTGGTTATTTCAGAGGCTTATTTTTATGTTACAATATTTGTATGATTTTTGACTAGAGCTGTTAAATATTCAGTATAGATATGAAAGGAAGGTTAAATCTGTATTCTGTTAGAGATCATAACCCACTTGTGATGTCATGAGAAAGCATCTGAACTTTTCACACTAATTTTCAAGCCCTTGACTAGATGGACAGACTGGTTGATGGTAGATCTGCATATACAGTATGCGGACTGACACAGCTTGCCCCTGAAATCCACCTCAACCTCGACTTCATGATTTAATCAGCATAGAGTGGCTGAGCGACTGGAAAAAGACAGAGGATTGGAATCTGTAGAAACCATTAACATAATGGCATCTGTCTCCTCCTCTCACTGGCTGCTACATGGCTTCACTGCTCCTTTTAAAAAAAGGAGTTTTGGGCACCATCTTGATCCATAAAGATCAGTTCTGCAGCTTGAAGCCAGATGATATATAACTTAGATTGCTTTGCTACTGGCCAAGCTGGCAGGCAGCAGACTGGATGGGTGGATGGTCGGGTTTTCCAAAAAATGGCAGTGCTTGTAAAAAAAAACAACATACATAAGCTGGTTAGGTTCATGCAACCCGGAGGAATATGAAATATGCTCATATACTCACTTTCACACATTCCAGTATTTATAATAATAAGATATTTCACCTTTCTAATCAAAGTTAGACAGCTTCACACAGACTTTAACAGAAGAAAAAATGAAATATAACGTGCAGTTTTATAGACCTAGATAGAATAAAAAGAGAGTCATGATATGAGATTTCACTTGGAAAAAGAAGGTGGTGAGTTAGCCAAGAGAACTAAGATTCAATGATGCAAGTCCATAATAAACATTGGGCGATAACAGATCCATTATTTATAAGCTGGGGGTTAACAATGTTTTGCTTCAGCACATTGCTATGTAGTGTAACCCAAATAATGCCCCAGTAGGTTTGGAGAGATGATGCCTATGCAGAGTAAAACTGTATTTTTTATGCTGGCCCAGTATATTATATATTATAGCACCAATCTTGCATGGCGTTCACAAGAGAGCAGAATAATAGTGTTTATAAATTTATAAAAGTAATGTGTTATATTAATAATAAAAGGAAGGACATTATTTGAATTACCTGCTGTAAAAGCAAAATGCTGAAAATGAGCCATTTTGAAGTTGCATGAAAACCTGTGTGCAGGCGCTACGGTGTCTTTTGATCTGTGTAAAGACTACTGGACACTATATAGGCTGGTAAAATGGGTGAGTGGTAATGAATGTTATTACCCATACGTAAGTTAGTTCATACGTAGCTTCCTTATATTATATGGCAGCTACCAGAACGTGTGGAAGAATTAATCATTCTTTTCGTGTTCAGGAATGGGAAATAATTACATTTTCAGGTCAGGCTATTTAATGCACATTGATAAGGTTTTACTTGATAGTTGCCTGACTTTTTGAGTATAATTTGTATTTCAATTCCTTTTGTTGTCTTAACATGTTCACTATAGCAAGCTAACATGCATATAAGTAGGTTAAAGGTATGAGTTTTGGTGAATAACCATGAATGTAGACATAACTTTTGTTTGTTTACAAGAAAACTCCACAGATCCAACAGATGTGAAACATGCAACTTAACATGCTAATTATAGCCTTCTTAGCATGATAACATGAACATGCATGTAACTATTTGCAACTTATGGACATTCAGCGCAAATCACAGCTTTAGCTTAAGAGCAGCTGAGTCAAAGTAAGACTTAGACTGGTGACAGTTTAGCCAAGTTTGACAATGTAGAGATGAGCGTGACAAGCAGAGTCTGAGATGTCCTAAAATGGGAATTGTACAGATCATTAACCCTTTTGAGTCATGTACTAACCTGGTGGTGTCAGACAAACCGCAGAGTTAATGCATCTTAGTCAGGATGAGTCATTTGTGAAATCCATTTCATGTGTACGTGCCCCTGTATGTTGGTGTGAGACAAAGATCGACAGAGAGGAACAAACAGTAAAGTTTTATCTTTAAGCATTCTTTATTTCTCTTTGATTTAAATATATTGTACATTGTCCATTGTCTTTCAAGTTATAAACTCTTAAAATCTGTGAGCATTGGCAGCAAAAAGTAAGCCTGGATGGAAAGTAGTAAAATTGCAGTTGGGTGCTGGTTTGTAAAAATCAGCATGTATACTTGACTTTGAGTTGTCTGTACATTGAGTCAAGGAGCCATGTGTTGGCTGCCTGTCCACTCTACTCAGGTTGGGGTTTGGTTTAGGATTTGGGTGGGAGGTGTTTCTTGCAGAATCTGATGAATGGATGCTTGTGCAAACCTGGGTGGGAAGGGCCAATATGGATTGGCCTTTTTACCTCGACAACCCCATCAGCTGGTAATTGGCACCATATGTCAAGTAGACGGGCTCTCTCCATAATGTGCACTTCTCAGTTGAGTCCTCGTCCACATGAGCTCACAGAAAGGTCGACCTTCAGCGCATATCTGCCCCCATTCAGGGATTAAATTTTCTCCCCCCCAATAGCCCTATATTACTTTTCTTAATAGATAAGCCCTACTAATTTAAATGACTAGAACAAAAAAAAGTATTGTTTATAAGAGATTAGAAAAGAAAGTATAGTTGGTGCAACATCTGTAAGGCTTCTCTCTTACCAATGTTAACTGAATAATACCCAGATGCTCTTAAAATGATTTTCATTGATGGTTTATGCACTCATACACCCAACAATTGCCTGCTACAAAATAACCCCTGACCATGAATTTACATTTAAGTGTCCTCTTGTCGCAAACACAGCTCAGAAATCTTCTGAAATTAGAAAGTGAAGAGGAACAATGGAGAAAACTCAAATAAAGACACTCATTAACATACTAATTGTTTTTTTTAAATTCAGTTACTTGAGGTGGCAATATTTGTAATCCAAAAACAGAAAACCAGAAGTCCCAGCTGTGAGGAAAGACAACAAACTAGTTTACTGTTTTCCCTCCAGTTGGCATCTTTATTTTCTTCATTCATGTACTAATACACCTGACTGAACAACCAAAAGCTCTCTTTTAGTGAGTGTGTCTGCTGCTGATTCAACATGCTCAGCTGGCTGAATGGCTGCCAGTAAGGGTGGATTAGTGCCAACAGTGACCGACAAACCACAAAAACTACGGGCAATGGACCGCATCAACAACAGTACTACAGAAGATGATGGCTGACTGGGCTTGGTGTGTTCAGGGTCGTAACTGGGCATTCACAGAATGATATAACAGCTGATTTAGGCATTCCAGACAAATATCAGAGGGGAAAAAAACAGCTGACTTTTAATAATTGTAAATAATTTCCAAACTGTCTGACGTTTTTGCCACTGCCTTTTCAGCATGACAGGCGAAATGACAAACTGGCCAATGAGATGTCAGTGCTGTAAATGCTTGTTGCACGCATGAAAAACATGGCTTCTGAGAG
Organism: Maccullochella peelii; assembly: GCA_002120245.1. Classification (NCBI taxonomy): domain Eukaryota; kingdom Metazoa; phylum Chordata; class Actinopteri; order Centrarchiformes; family Percichthyidae; genus Maccullochella; species Maccullochella peelii. The sequence goes on along the minus strand of LKNJ01000200.1, from coordinate 81,406 downwards.
ATTCACAGTCAGAGATGGACAGAAATTGCCAGTGCCCTCAAATACCCTGGTGAGCAAAAATGTCAGTGATTTGATAAATCAATAGCACTAGCTAGCGATTGACTGACCTCCCTGTATGTGGAAAGAGAGCGGTGGGGGTTCACATAATCGATGCAATTTTAGACTGTAAATAAGCCTGTTTATATGAATGCTGAGCACTCGTCATTGTTGCCTGGTCTTTGAGTGTGTGCAATTTTGACATCAAGATGAGATTTGAGATTTTCAGAATGACCTCTTAACCCTTTTACATCAAGGACCACATGTGCAACATGTGGAACCCTTTTATGCCAAACCTTATGACAAACAGCATCTCTGTTTACACAAGACATGGGCACGGGTTAGGCAGTGTGTCTCATAAGTTGGTGGTGTTTATCTTTAATACACCTACAGACTGTGACACTTATCTGGGGATTATTGCGAGCTTTTGTTTGAACCTGGTGCTTGAATTAAAAGGCACAGACTGAAACAGTTGACTGGATAAGTATTAAATCACTCACAAACAGATATCAAGTGCATTTATTTTGTTTCTGCAAAAAGAACATTTCCCTTTGGATTAGCAAATAAAATCAATTTAGTTTGTTATTGTTACATAGAACTAAAGCTTTGATTGCCTGAAGATCTTTTACCTTCAAAAAGGATCAAGTTAACAAGAGAGAATAAAGCATCACATCAGCCCTTCGTATAAGTCTGGTTAGTTCCATGTTGATGTGACTCACAAACAAATGCATTGTAAAATGCGGGGTTTATTTTCATGAACCACTAAATCCACTTTTAAGAGTCCCTATCACTGAATCAAATTGAAAGCTGCCCTCAAAGTATTTGCCACTCTATAAGGCACATTACCCCAGATGTTGACTGGATGTGGCTGCATTGCCTTTTGCATCCACTGGAAGCATTTTGGAAGCAAAGCGTCTGCTCTTCAGCAACCACATTTCCAATCTAGTTTTGCGTTGTTTTGCCAATTATGTTTGTCTTACAGCATATTGATTACAGGTTTGCAGCTCCTTTAGATGTGGTAATGCCTTGTGGCTGGTTGACTCAGTTTACTGACTGTACAACCCCATGCTGTCTTGTACAGTGTCTGTATTTTCTGACTAGTGTATATTAGCAACAGGAAAACCATCTCTACATATCTCCTGCCTTTGCTTTTTTCCTTCTGTCTCTTTCTCTTTTCCACTTTCTCTCACTACTAAATTACAAACAAGAAAAACTTTTGCTATACATGTGTTAAGACAAAGTCAGTTACAAATACATCATTAGATATAAATTATAAGTCAATTGTCATTAAACATATGCATTTAAAGTAATAGCATGACATTTTGTGATATACACTTATTCGCTCATGTCTGTGCGGTAAACATGAAGCTAGAGCCAGAAGGCAATTAGCTTAGCTTAGCTTAGCATAAAGACTGGCAACAGGGGGAAACGACTAGCCTGGCTCTGTCCAAAGGCAACAAAATGGGCTTACCAGTACCTCTAAAGAACACAAATCAACACATTACATCTTGTTTGTTTAATCCATGCCAAAATAATTGTAAAAGTGAGGTTGCCACACAACCAGTGGAGACTCCAGGCAGTCACTGCTCTTGGCCAAGAAATAGTCCAACACACAACCCCCCATTAAACAGCAACTTGTTGTGTTTACACTTTGGTTTTTGAACGGATAGACAAATGAGATGTAACATGTCAATTACTGAGCTTTAGAGGTGCTGGAAGGCTTTTTTATTTTTTTATTTTTTAACCTTCGGACAAATCCAGGCTAGCTGTTTCCCCTAAGCTGAGCTAAGCTAAGCTAACCGACTTGGCTCCAGCCTCATATTGAACGGATAGATATAAGAGCGGTAGCAATCTTCTCATCTAACTCTCGGTAAGAACTCTAATAAATAACCGTATTTTCCAACATGTCGTACTATCTCTTTATATGCATTCATGCTCACGTGCCCGATGGACATTGTCAGACCGGTTAGAATGGCCTCTGACAAAATTATCTGGCACTTGACACCTTATCTTTTATTGTATTTATTCATTTATTTCTGTATTTGTGTATGTTGTCTTTCTGTATCTACAGTAAATTAGCATGTTCTGACTTCACGCCCTGTAAATAGCCTGTATGTGTGCTTTAGAAAGCTAAAAGTAGTCATTAGTAATTCCCTAAAAAGGTTAGTCTAATGACGAGTTGAGCAGGGTATGCATGTGTTGTACATGTTGTACGTCCAAAACCCAGAGTTTAACCTCACGTACAGCAGTAAAATGTTTCTAATCTGTAGTGCTTGTATTGAGCAGGAGTAGATAATGTTTTTCCAGTCACGCGTTTAACAGAAAGCTGTCACTGCTCTCATTAGTGGCCTCCACTTTTTCTTAACCACTTCTCTCACGTTCACATTGTCCTCGCTTAGAGCTCTGCTCAGCCAGCCAGCATTCCTGGACTCTCTCAACAATGGTATGTGGTCTGTGTTTGGCCAGCCTCCCATCTCACTTAGGACCCGAGCAGAGCTGAGGACATTCATCATCACACCTCAGTGGCCGGCTGAATTATGACTTTCACCATTGATAGCGAACGAGGACTGACCAGTCACCACCTTCCTTTGTTCTGAAAGGCCAGGCAAGATGAGAGGATGCTTTAGTTCCCTCTTTCTTTCCTCTCTTCTGTTTCTGTAGAAAGTTTTCTTTTTTACTTTTTAGAATTAGAAGGAATTTTGATTTTCATCTCAGTATAGCAAGTAATAAATAGTTTTCTAGACTTTTTTAGCTTGTCAAAACAAAATGCTGAGAAGTGGATATGATTATCAGCACACAACATGATTGTCCCAGAACTTAAAAATGCAATCCACGCAAATCCAAAGCTTTCAAGGCTGTCTCTTTTACATGGAATGGAAGAAATGTATTCTGTTTCTTCACCACATCTTCCCCAACATTGTTTTCTGAAGGAATTTCTGGGAGGCCGCTCAACCACACATATGGCTCAGTTGATGTAGGGATGGCAGCCACACAATTAGGGTTCTGCAGATTGTAAAGGTGTGAATTATGTAATCTTTGCAAACTGATCTGAGCATGTGTGTGTTGCTGTGTGTACATTATGAGCTTGGTATTTGGCCATGGCTTGTGCACAGATAGCTGCCAGGCTTTGGCACTGTGGATTTTCTGCGAGGCAAAGAGATGAAATGCTGAAATCCCCTTGGGGTAGCAGGGCCCACAGGGTGATCGGGTTCACCAGCGTTCACCTGCTCTGCCACTGTGGTCAATGTTAACTGAGAGAGGTTAGAGAAAGTGAGGTGTGTGTATGCTTTCTTTCTTCCTCTGTGTCCTGGGTGAGTTGATAGACAGCAGACAGCAGACAGCACATCCATTGTTTGCGTAGGTGTAGTTTCTCCACTCTGCTGCAGATGCTTGGAAGACTGGGATCTAACCCCGGCTGTTTGGGAATGGACAGGAAACCCCAGTCATTCCCCCTCTCTCTCTGTTGCGTCATTCAGCTCTGGAATGATCATATTATGGTGCGCTGTGCACATTTCAAATTACCCTCAGTGCTAGCCCACCTACTAAAACTTTAAACTTTATTGTTCTCTGTGCAGCCCCCACAATGTCTTTAATATATTTCCCTGATATGCTGCAAACTGTGAACTGATAACCTTTTAACTGTTTTATCCATCAAAAACAAAGACCACAAGCAGTCTCAAGTGCTCATTACAATGCAGACAACAATCTGCTGCGAGAAACACTACACTACAAGACTACACCTCATCCCCACCTCACACTCCGCCATACGACTGGATGGCAGATCCTTTCACTTGATGCCTGGAACTGCTTAAGGCTCTCAGCAATCAGGAAAAAGGAGGGGGAAAAAAAACATCTTGACACCGACTCGCCACACTGATGAAAGCCTGTCTGCATGTACCTCAGTGCTACTCACAGCCTGTAATTGAAGAACGACTGAATTACCAAGCTTACTTTGTGAGAATGTTGTGCTGTTACGGAGCTGCTTCATTGTTACAGTTCTGCTTTGCTACGTTACATAAGTAACATTTTTTATATGCATCTAATTTTTATGTGGAGTTTGGATTTTTAACGATCTTTTGTCCAAGTTTGGCTTCCTATCCCTCCTGTAGACAGTGAATTAGTCATGTAAGAGTACTATTATCTTGTCTCTTGAATAACAATCAAGGGAATTATGGGAGCATCTCACACTTTAGATAATAGCACTGTTCTAGTGTTTCTGACCATAGGGTTGTGCCACAGAAATTCAAATTATTCAGTAATTATCATAAGAATAACCATGTAACTATAGTGTTTACTGATAAAACAGTGGAGTTTAAGGGTATTTGGAAGCACAGGGAGTAAACAACTGTTGTGAATACTAGGGTGTACTGTTGGTGACATTGTATGTTGGTTAACAGCTTAGGTAGATGGTTTACCAACTGAAGTCCTGCTGTATAAGTTTAAAGAGAGTGTATCCTACCTGCCCAGCAAAGAACAGCAGAGAGTCAAGGTAAATAAGAAAATATATAACCACTAAGGTTTGATCTACTAAATTACTGTGGTTGTTGCTTTTTAATTTTTAATTATTTTTTCTAACATGTGGCTGGAGAAAAGAGGGTGACAACGTGACTAGGTTGCTAAAAGCTTCCTCTTTTTCTGTCTTGGTGTGTTTTTTTGTGGGTGTGTATTGTAATAGATTAGTCAAAGCTGTTGATGCGTGACTCACAATATGTGTTTGCTACTGTGCCTGCATTTTAAAGGACACAGGCCCTCTGTTGGTGGAGCTGGTGGCCTGAGGGAGATTAACATAAACAATATTATGTTGGCCCTAAGTGGAAATGTCCATGCAGAAGGAGGGGGTTGAGGGGATATAGGAGAAACACAATGCAGGAATGAGGATGTTATATGTTATAGTTGAAAACACGTCTGCTCTCGACCACTGACTGTCACTGTATGATTAACCCCAAACTAATAAGAAAAATTAGAGTGATTCATTGAGTTACACAGTGTGACGTGTAAATGTTATAAGTGCATTTTATTTATTTCAAGATGAATTTGCTTATTACTGAATTTTATGCATCATTACCTTTTTGTTTTGTTGTTGTATGGCCCAGTTTATATGTTTGTTCATTAGCAGGATCAACAAATGTCAGTGAAATTTGATGGATGCGCTATTGAACAAGTGATTTGTTTTTGGTTTGAACCCAGGGACCACATTTTAGTGATATTCCTGTGAATTATTGCACTCAAATTGAACAAATTTGTCCCTCTTGATTGTCTATCAACTTTTTTTTTTTAATGCTGATAAAATTTTCAAAATATTTCCTATTATTCCAATTAGATTTAGATAGAAATTATCTATATAGTTAGATATATTGTGATGGTTGTGTAGCCTTGGTGAATGTCTGGGCTTTCTGAGTGCTTTCAACTTCAAATAAGTGACAAGATGGTAAACACAAACACATGTAATAGACATTTAAACACTGCCTCCATCCAGGCAGGTTAAATGTCAAGAAAGACCAACATTATGCAAACACAGCCTGTAGACAGGAGGCAATTGGAGACACTGAACTAGCTACAGTACAAGAGAAACAGCCTGCATAGCTTTCGATCCTTTATCACAGTACAAATCTAAAAATTGACGACAGTTGTTGCTGTATGGGGATAAAAATGTGTTTGTTGTGCTCACTTGATATGCCAATAGAGCATTATTTACCTCTTTTTGTAGATCAAAAGTGGTAAGACGGAGAAGGAGTGTCAGCAGCTGCTGCTGAGGAGCTTGCAGTACCTGGAGCGCTACATTTACCTCATCCTCTTCAACACATACCTGCATCTAGAGAAGAAAAACTCCTGGCAGCGCTCCTTCACCCTCTGGATGGAACAGGTACAGGATGTCTTCCCCACTCTATTCTATCTCACTTTGGTATTTATATGCATATGCCTTTTATATATATACATTTAATGCAAATAAAACACACACAGAAATGACAGGGAATATGATTGATAACTAAGCAGGAGTCAACCACAAGAAAAGATAATAATGCATCTTCTATTAAACCACTAAATGAATTGGCTTGTGTCACAATCAAAATTCCATCAGATGGAAATGTCAAGTTAATGCTGCAGGTAATGAGTCGCTCCTTGTATTGCCCTTAGAAAAATATCAGGAAAGTCATGCAAGCTGAGCATGTTGGATCTGTGCTGTATTGAACAAGTCAGACATTGCTTTCAGGCACTAGTGCAGGGTGAAAAGACCTGCTGGTGGCCTTCGAGACTCATTTGCACTGTCATTGTCATTTGCTGCTCTACACGTATAAGATTTGCTAGTTATTGCGGTTACATTAAAATTGTGTCGGGGGAACAAATCTTTAATTGCCCATGATGCTGTGTGTCAAAATGGAAACAGGAGATGAGGAACAGTTGTTTTTGGGTTTTTTTACACACTTTGTGCACATTGTGAACCGGTTACCAGAGTTTCATTTGCATTTTCCTCCAGGTTCTGGTTCTGGTTCTGGTTCTTCACACACTGAACTTCATACTGTAATGTTTTTGTTGGTACATTAATCGTTTGGCCAGCTGTGCCCCTACAGTAAAGTCGAGAATTTATGTGCATTCCAAACAAATGAGTAGTCTGTAAATGGTACCCAACACACACACACACACACACACACACACACACACACACACACACACTGCAATTAAAACGTATGTTGCAATATTTTAAACTCACATGGTGGTAAAAAATAAGCTGTTTGGCAGGTTGACAAAACACATTCAGTGGGATCAGTTAAAACCGCAGCGCACAGAGTGGATTTTAAATGTAAACAAATAATAAATCTGCATTATATGCTTTCATTTACATTTCTATGCACCTGCTTTTAATTAAAAGGTGTTAGCTGTGTTGTTGTTATCGCAGCTTTAGCACTGAGGTTCAGCAAAACCTCAGTAGCATATTTCCACCACAGAGCAAGCATCAGCAGCAACTTATCAATATGTTTTTTAGGCTGAATGATGACATTTTTATGTTTATAATCTCAAAGTGTCAGAATGGAGTGTCTAAAACGTATGCTAAAATCAAATAAACAATCATTGGTCATGATTTGGACTTCAGCCTGCAACTTCGTAGCCATTTTGTGTTCTTATTTGCGAGCAGACGGCCTGGAGAAACACGGCCAAGAGTCTGGAATGTTTGAAAATCATTTAATGAAAATCTCTTCCTTCTTTGTCCTTATTGAGGTGGAATAAACTCAAAGAAAAAACACGTAATTCCAAAATAGACTGGAACAATAGCTGTGAAAACAATTGTCACAGAAATATGCGCACCCGATCGGGACATATTCTTCCTGTTATGAATAGCAAATATATGTGGTGCATCAGAGTGACTCTAATGGCCAAGTTATGCCATGAGAAAATACTGGCGTGCACACGGGGAACAAGAATGCTGTGCTTTAAAGCTGGCAAAAAACACTTATCTACATATCATTATAGGATATTTCTGTATTTTATCATCTAGGTAGCCTTTTGTTTTTGCTGGTATTCCTTTTGTTCTTCCTTCCGACTAAAACGGCCTTCTTGTGAGCAAAAACTTTGGGGGTACAATTTTCCTCATAGTGGTTTGATAGCAACTGTCCAAAGTTTGAAAAAGTCAATAAAATCAGCCAATTGTGCTTCTGCTTTAAATGTAGACTAAATAGAGGAACATCTTTAATAACCTGCAATGTAAGCAGGTTATTAAAGATGTTCCAACATTGATATATCATCACTTTTTAAGCTGATATGGTGAACTTGTTGGCAAACACTTGCTTATTTACGCAGTTACGGAGCAACATTATCATTCATTTGGAGTCATTTTTCCGGCCACCTGATGAAGTCCAATATTCACTCTCTTTAAGCTCTGTTTTTGGTCTCTGCCAACTCCTGAGGGAAATATCTGACATTAGCTGCTAAATGCTCGACGGTGTTCACCAGCTGGTCACTATCTGTGTCTGTCTACTGTTTGGTGCTGAGCAGGTACAGAGGGTTTTTAAGAGCTTTTTCGCCAAAAACAGCTGTCTACTGCGGCCAAAACAGTGAAGTTGAGGGCTGGACAGCTAAATAAAACTAAAGCTAAAACTCTCTATAAAGCTCCGTAAAGCCGAGGGGAGCTGCAGATTCAGGTTTCACATGTCATATTGTTTTCACATTATCTTTTGATACATTATTATAAAAATATAGATTATAGCCACTTTAAATTTAACATTGCTACATCTGAATGAGTAATTATTCTAAAATTTGAGCCCATAACATGCAAGAAGCTCTGACTTTCAAGCGTAAGACAGTATTTACCGAGTCACCTAGTGTGAATATAAACTGTATACAAACAATACACTTGACTGGTCTTCGAAAAAATTGCTTTTTAAGGAGCAAACATTTTTGTCCACTTTTCTAAAAACAAATGGAGGAAGGGGAAAAGTTTAGGCCATCACTGAGCCACTGCCGGAAAGCATCTCACAAAAGTCATTTTCTTGATAGGAATTTTAGTTGAGACGTACTGAAAGTATTTTGAATGCTACATTGTGCTTATTGTGCTTGCTTTCTGCTCTTTTTGTACAGTCACAGGCCAAAATAGCATCATTATAACTCTTATTAACTGTCCTGCATCTCCTGGAACACCTGGGGCCATGTCTGAGCTGCATGATAAAAATATACCCAGCATGTCCTTTTAGATGTGCCGGTGCAGTCTGCTCTCACCTCCCTGGCCACTGGGAAGGTCTGGAGGGAAACCGGTAACCAGGCCCGGAGATCACAGCCATCCATCAACTGCACAGAGAGTATCATACAGATAGCACCACAATATATCAAATGAGCCATTTTCTTTAATGGAACAAACTGAAATCTTCTGAATCTCTGTAATTTTCATGCTATTTCAGGCCTGACAGCATTCAGAAGAGCTTTAGACTACACCTGCATCAAAGCACCGTGTTTCCTTTGTGAAATGGCAAATAAGATTGTGCAGTTACTGTGAGATGCTTATCTACAGTAAATTATCATATAAGAACTGGTATTTAAATAATGGCAGGGGGCATGGTCAGCACGAACAAATAAAGGCTGTTAGCTAAGAAAGCCCAGTGAAAAAAACACATTGAAGGCAGTGAAATTACCTGTACTTCTACAGTTCAAGTGGTAAATTTAGCATAATGTCAATTTCCACACAGTCATATTGTACTCACCACTCTGCTGCTCTGGTTCTGATAGTTCATTCTAGTTTTTTTTCTGTGCTGTACTCGTGTTAAGCTAGAAAACTCAATATGTCCTGATGTTTGTTTGTTGCAAGACTTTTAATATGAACATTTTTGAGGAGGTGTTGAGTTTGGTAGCTTAACATTGTTAAATGGGGAAAAAGGCAAAATGGAATGCCTGACATGTCTCTTGCTGTACTGAATTAGTTCTGTGGAAATGGACATTATACTGAATTTATCAAGACAACAGGTAAACATGGACAACGTTTTGAGTTTGCATTAACTAGGGAACCGGGGAAATTGGAAATAAAAGCCTGGTTCTCTCTGCCACTGAGGTAAGTAAAGGCCACTATTTGAGAATTTACGGTAAACCTCAGAAAAAAGAGGTTTTCTGTGGCCAGGAGTGAACCACAGCTCAGAGTGTCGTTATACATTTTGAGTGCAGTGCTTGACACTTTCTCCTTTGACTGAATGGAAGTTTAATTAACTGCTAACTATAGACTGCTGGCAGAGCCCTGTATCCTTTGGCCACACACTATAGCTGATGACACCTCAGACAATCACACCTCCATCACCAACCACAGAGCGAAGTGTTAATGTGTTTGAAACCTGCTGGGGGTGCTCGGTCACTGCAGGTTGAAACTCCTGTGAAGAACTCATCAAAATCACAATTATTGTGCTACTTCTGGTCTGAGCTCACTTGTGATGGAGCTGCTACATGAATTAAATCCAATTTCCTTGATGACAGGGCACCTGACAGCATAATCATCATGACAGTGCCCTGCCCTCCACCTGTAGCTAACAAACGGTGCCTAAAATTAAATCCTTTTGTATTCTGGATTTCAGCGAAAGCGGGTAGATTTTGGAACCTGCAGCACTGACATCATCAATAATTTCTTACTGTTCACTTTTTCTTGGTCCCTTTCTCTCTGCTACTTAAATTTTTGTGCTGCATGCATTCCCAGATTCAATTCAGACCTAGGATGTCATATACACTGCGTATGGCCACAGAGAGGGGACTACATGCAGGGAAGGTTATCCAGTAATACCTATTCTCCTGTGTGTTTTATATTTTGTTTTTTAGATTTATATTCATTTTCAGCAGGAGTAGCAGCGGTTTGTTTGGATTAAATAGAAATAAAGTTCATCAACCTGTCACACCACTACACACTATTTGAGTGACAGGAGATCTCTGGTAAGTCCAAAAGATGTTGCCCAACATACCATTAAAATAAATTGAATGACTTCTTAGAGGAAAAATGTCCATTAGTTACACTGTACCTACAAAGGGTAGAAATTGATTTGAACCCGTCAGACTGAGGAGTGAAATGAGAGTTTCTATGGCAACCACTCTCTTGGCATTGGGGTTAGGATTAGCTGTCATTTTAAAGGATATTCATTCTGATTGATTTCTTAGCCCATGAGAGACTTACAGAAAGGTCAACAAAGATGTCAGCCGCAGCTGTGACAGAACAAACGCAGACATTCGAGCATACAATTTTTTTTGTTTATTTGACGCACATCTTGCTGTTCACTCTGTCCCCATGGGTTATGCGGTTAGTTCTCTATTGTTTCGTTCGCAGACTGTAGTTTCATTTTGAGAACAGAGTGGGAATGGTTTCCTTGAGATTCACATCCTTTGCCTTCACCAGATAATGTTGAATTGAGAATGCAGGGATGTGAATCTCAAGCAAACCATTCTCACTCTGTTATCAAAATGAAACTACAGTCTGCTGATTCCGCGTCCACTGCCAGCAGTCTGACAAGAAAACTGCTGGTCTGTACCGAAATAATCAGTACAACAGAATTTAAATCAGGTCAGCTCACTGATTGTTCCTCCAAAAACAGTGATTCTCCAAAGCGTGCCACATGGCATGACATCACCTTACCCAAGCTAGATGGAAATTAAAACCATTCAGACTTTCAAACATTCCTTCTAGGAAAACATATTTAATTAAAAAGAGTAAACAAAAACAAATAGTCAAACACAAATATGGTGAAAGTCTTGTGACATACGTGATACAGTTTTCCCCCCACCACCAGCATTGTGGTGGTGGTGTTTACTGGCCCAGTTGCAGCAGAATCTGGCAGTGGCCCAACCAATCTGACCCAACCAACCCGAAGGCACAATCATTAGCCTATCACCAGTGACCGTGGCAGGATCATTAATGACAAACTGCAGTGCCAGAGGCAGAGGTCATCGCCATCACCGGTTATGCATTTGAAGCCACGGTTACACAACTGGTACAGTCTGTCCTGTATCCTTCGCTGGGTACATGCATGGACTAATTTGATCTGTACAGTGGCTAAAAGCAGGAGCACAGTGTTCCCAGTCATACAGGGCAGAAAACTGTGCCAACTGATATGGAGCCTCTGACCCATTTGGTCTCGTTGCTTCTGTTCAGTCAAATAGTTTGAACACAAAAGCATGCGTTTTGTGTTGTTGCTGCAGGATAAAAGATGCTAATCGCCCAATAACGATGCAGCAGTATGTATTCAAAGCAATATAAACACTTTTTATATATTTGAAAATTGTTTGAATTAAATGGTTCTTACTCCCACGTTGTGCGCACACAAAAACAAGGCCCATGTTGCCTTGTGGCCATGAAGAGAGATCAGAGCAGAAACATCAGAGTTATTGGAATTGAAATCTATGTTTGCTAATCCAAAACGTGGCCCTTTACACAATGGCAGGACTTGTGTACAGTGCATACCATGGATGCCTGCAGGAGAGGTACCCTATCAGTCACTCCAGCTGTTTTGATGTGTGGCACAGAGGCCTCCCTGTCCCCCGCACCAGCACAGTACGTACAGCCCTGTACCCTGTGCCCTGCTCCTCCCCAGTAGCTCCAGCCGCCTAATGAGTATTGGTGTTTGTGATCTCTTCAATGCAGCATGAAAGACATCTCTCTGACAGCTCTGCTTACTGTCACCTAGAAAGCTTGTCACCACACACTCAATGACTTCAAGGCCATTTTCACAAATTGAGTGCAAAAAGGGGTCAAGATGCAGCAATTTACCCCCAAAGATCAGATCTGCTTTGATTTGTTGTTCACTTTATCTTACAGTGTACAGATGTAATGATTTGTGCTTTTCCACATGTCATGTACTTGTCTTTAGCTGTTATTTCCACCACAGCAGCACCCTGGGGAGCCATGAGAACATGTCAGAAGCTAAATTTAAATTAGGATTATGTTTTATATGACATTTTCTAACAGATCAAAATGAAAGAAATCAGCAATAAACATTAAAATCACTCCTATAAATATTGTTAAAATGTGCAAGGGGATTTCTGACATAATAGCTAACATTGGCTGGTTGTCAGGGTAACACAGCATGTTTTCAGGCACGTTAGTGTGCAGGTGCACACAATCAGAAATGGACTATACTAAAAATGTGTCACAGGTTTAAAGGATACTCCTCTGAAAATAGGTTTAAAACATCCATACAGACGTTTCAAAACCATTCTGCTGAATCGTCTTCACTGTTGGATGGTCAGTATGTTCAAAACACTCATTGTTTTACCAGAAAATCACTAAATCTTTAAACCCTTGATTTCGCTATGAGCACAATACATTTTCACAGTTTAAGATTTTTTACTCATCGTCTATTTAGACAGCTGGGCTGTGGAGTATATGAGTCAGGTTAAGTGTCCTGGTTAACAGCACAAATCCACAGTTTCTTCTTTGGAGTTCCATCCACTGACTAATGGTTCCGCTGCACCCACTCATTTGCTCCCACCAAAGAGCACATACAGCAGTCAGCCTGGCAGCCATCCAGGAACACTTCAGACACAAACATAGTTTTACTTAAAGGTCCATCAGTGCATGTATTTGCTATAAAAAGTTGAATTAAGACAGGACAATAGAAGCTGCATGATCAATTTTTCGTAGTGAGACAGCTCACACAAGACTGAGGAAAGGTTTTTAAGTTTGAACCAGTGTCGACTCTATAAAGAAAAAGTTTTAGCGTTACATGATATGTATTGTAAGATTTGATTTTGCATGGTCAGCAAGTAGGTAATCTAGACCACACTTTGCGGTGCCTTGTGTTTATTTCTGCACAAAGCTGGCCAGCTAAGCTATAATCATTGTTAGCGAATGGGATATCTTGATACTATTATTCCTGTTCATTGTTCCATTATGTCCTCCTCTGCAATCGACCTGACAGTGCATTTTTAAAAGTATCCCAAGCAGCACTTCATACAGGATCACCTCACAGCCAGTCATATTCTTACATTTTGTATAGTTAAAAAAGTATTCATCCACAAGCGATAACTTTCCTGGAATCCTTTAAATGGGTTGTGATGTGACATTCAATACACAGATCGATAGTAATAAAGAAATTTGACAGGTTCTGTTGACTTCTTTTTTAGTCTCTCATATGCTCTCTTATCAAATGCAGTGGCTGAACATCACAGTCCAGCACAGTTTTTTAAGCTTCTCCTGCAGACTAAACTGGGCAAGCTGTGGCACGTCCTTCTAATGGGGTATTCAATCTTTTTTTATTCAAAGTTTTTGCTGGGAAGTCTGTGTCTGCTGGGTTTGTTTGTATTTGTTTGTAGTGTTTGGCTTTATGGCCAGATGTTTCTGGTTGTCCGTGTGCTTCCCATCAGTCCCATGGTGTTTGACAGCCACAGCAGACCATGAGTCAGCGTGACCTGCTGCTTAACACGAGCACTGAACTGCTGTCTCTCGCTCGCTCTCTCTCTCTCTCGCTCTCTCTCTCGCTCTCTCTCGCTCTCTCTCGCTCTCTCGGGATATCTCGCCGGGTTCCTCTCTGTCCTCATTCGTTCAGTAATGACTCAGACAGACAAAAACTGAATAACATATACTGTATCCATGGTGTTGTTCCAAAGCTGTCTCATTACTGTACTGTGCAATAGTGAGGTACATGGTTTTCAATTTTATGTTCTGAATTCTAGTCCACTATATTTAAGTGGTAGACATTTTACAATAAAATCAAAAAAACATCTCACAAGAGGAGGCTCTTATAAATATTCATCAATGGTAAACTGACTGGATTCATATAGCACTTTTATCCATAGCATTTTACAAGTTGCCTCTCATTCACCCATTCATTCACATGCCAAGGAACTGGGCTGACCATATGGAACAATTGGGGTTCAGTGTCTTGCTCAAGGACACTTCGACACATGGACAGGAAGAGCCAGAGATCAAACCGCCACAAGTCATTTTTATAATCATTGTTTTAGATTAAACCACCCAGGAAGACCTGTAGTTCGTTTGTCGAAACGAAAAATGAAAACGAAAAGGAGCTGTGATTCCAGTGTGCAGGTATTGCAATTTGTAGATTAAACCACCCAACAGTATATAAAGTTCAAATTAGCACTTACATCAGTAATAATGATAGTAATTTAATAATATTAGATCAATTATATTACTCTCTGAAAGGGACAATAGTGTATAATGAGAAGAGTTGAAACAAAGGCAACAATTTGCCAATTTTCTTAAAGGGTAACTCCTGCAAATTATCATTTTACTTCCATAAGGTTTGGGGTCTTAAATTAAAGAAAGAATGATTGAAATTGAAGCAGCAGAGCCTGATATATCCTGACTTTTAGTCTGAAGTATAGGTCAAGCCCCCAAAACACTGGATCCTATATTTCCCACAATGCAACTCAAAAGTGTCTTTTGTGAGACTCTCCCTGCCTGGTAAATGTTCGTGTCTTTCAAACTCCACACCAAAGCCTGGCTGGCTGTGTTGCCTGTTCATTAACATTTCGTGTGTTTCTGTGGTAGGTGGCTGCCAGAGCTGGAGTTTATGACATCCTCAACCAGCTGGGCTTCTCTGAGTTTGAAAACCTGAGGGACACGCCGCTGGCCAGGCTGCGCTGCCGCTGGCAACAGCAAAACATTCAGTCACTTCCTTTCCGAGGGGAATTCATCTGAGAGACGATCACTGAACGCACCAAGACAGTACTGTGCTTTTCAGAATAAAAGACATTTACATTAACATTGTTATTCCTTCTATATTTACCCCTTTATTATGCATATCTTCACTTCATCTATTGTTTGTTTATTGCTCTTTTTTTTTTTTCAAACTCACTGGCAATGTTGACATTTTGTAGGTATTTCAATGTGGATTCTTAGCAGAATGTTGCTCTATTAGAAGTTGATATTTGTGTCTTTGCCTTTCTTTAATCAATGGTAGAAAATAGAATTTCAATGTACTAATATTTATGTTACTTTTAAATCAAGGTTTAAAAAAAAAAAAAAAAACTTTATGTGTGCTTGCTTTTGAAGATAAGACATCTTAAAACATCTGTTGGAACAAGACCAGAGTTAAATGTTGTTATGGAGGAGAGAAGCAAATTCCACTGTGTTGTCAGCCAACAATTTTGGTTGTATGTAACTGTTTGCTGTTGTGTGACCTGATAGTTTTCTTGAGCCCTGTCCTTTTCTTCTCAGCACAGCTGTCATCAGTGGCTGTGCATTTGTTCGACTTGAGTTTTTACATTTTTGAGAAAATCCCCTGTGTACATATGAAAGCTATTGTTATTTATATGTGGGTTGGGTTTCTAAAGTGGATCAGAGTGGGTGTTTTTGAGAGGAATGTGGCGCAAAATGCTCTTGAGTTTTTTTTTTTTTTTTTCCTACAGTAATGTCCATCAGTTCTTTTTACATTTATTTACGTGTGTCAGGATACAGGTACTAACAGTACAGCATGTCAGGAATGTTTATGTTAGTTT
Source organism: Maccullochella peelii (assembly GCA_002120245.1). Taxonomy (NCBI): domain Eukaryota; kingdom Metazoa; phylum Chordata; class Actinopteri; order Centrarchiformes; family Percichthyidae; genus Maccullochella; species Maccullochella peelii. The sequence continues at coordinate 65,461 of LKNJ01000200.1, read as the reverse complement.
TATTTTACTTTAAAGCTGTAAATGTATCTTTGTATTTACGTTGGAAATGTACTTTTTTCTGAGATTCCTTCATCACTTCATTAATGTGATGTGAAGAACCAGAGATATCATCTTTTTTTATTCTACGCATTCTTTTTCTTTGTCAAAACCTGGGGCCTACATTACCCAAAATGCAACTGAACCGCCGACAGTTTGGTTGGAGAGTCATGTGTGTTATGGTAGCAGCGGCGAGGAGGAGCAGGCTACAGAGGTCTGGTAAGCTCACTTCTTTCTAACTCCATACTCCCAGATTTTTTTTCATTTTCAAACTTGTTGGCACTTGAGGCAATTCATCAGACTTCACGCAGCACCCTCTGGAGCCACAAAAGGCTTTATACACCTTTTTTCACCTATGCAGCAGTACTCCCCCAGACCTGTAAACAGACTTTGATGTGTAAAATTGGCAGAGTTCCCCTTTAATCAGCTCATCTCTCACAGACTTCACAGCCCCTGCAAGTAAATGGTTACAATTTCTGTGACATCACCAGTCCGACAGCAGGAATTAAATTATACATCTGACTGTAGGATTTATGGTTGGAAACAGCCAGGCCTGCAAATACTTGGTGTAACTTGGGTTAAAGAGGACACTTGGTATCAACTGATGAAGGATAAATATACCCTTTATCAACTGCAGCTCATGTTGGTGGCATATTGAAGGAGACCAAAGCTGCCTATTCCACTGTTTTGGACAATAAATTACGATTGTATTGTCAGCAAAACAGGGTGACAATTAGACCCTTGTTTTTGTTCAACACATGCCAATTATGGTTTAGCGTGCCTACATTAATAACTTTAACTGTACAATATTTCTTTAAGAATCCTAACACTTTTTTTGTTTGATGATTTTGTTATTCTTACTTTGCTAATATGTGTTTATTTGTAAAGAAAGTGTGCTTTAAAAACCACGACTCCTGCCTTAAAACCAGAAAGATAAGCCAGAAAAAAAAAATCAAAAATCTTTCCTCCAGATGCCTCTCATTACTATTTTTTTCTTTTGTCAATGTATCAGAACATTTGCACTGATTCAGACTAATTGAGCAAAAAGATTGTCTTGATTCATAATGAAATGAATGAATTTTGCGTTCCCAAATGCATTACAAACCCATCTTTGTGTGATAACACATACTATGTGCAGGTTGTAATAACACACTGACGCCTTAACTATGCTCTTAAAGTTTTTTTAAACAGGCACTCTTCATAAAGGCAGTGCATTACCCATTATTCACTGTATGTGCCATTAATTTTCTTTTTGGGGGACTAAAATAAAACAGATTTAACAGCTTGTGTCTGTTTTTGATATCATTTCTGATTCATCTGTGTCAAGGATTTTGATTTAAAAGTGTGGGAGGATTTCCAGTAAAACAACGCTGTGTGACAGAGCCAAATAACTGTCTCTTCCCTCCTTGGCTTCCTGTCTTTTTCCTCCTTATCTCAGCATCATCTTTTGCTCTAGATACGCACCGCTAAGAACCCACTCGTATATCCGGACGGCCTCTTTGTCTTGTGTCAATGCCAACCTCGGAGAGCAGAGCAGGTTATGAGCATGGAGCAGCATACATTTACACAAAACAGGTGATTCATTGTTGGGCTGAAATCTTAACATATTCCATATACAGTAATAAAGAGCTTAGGCAGATCAAAAGACTAATCTGAGTTACCTTGTGATGTGGACAGGTAAGGTCTTAATTAAAAAAAATAATATGGTCACTCTCTCAAGAATGGAGGGCTGTGTGGGGATTAAAAGCCACCGGCCGGCACATCAGTGAAGCTCACTTGGCTTTGCTGGCCTGCTTTGAAAGGCTGATATCCCAGATCACTTCCCGTCTTGTAAGTGCATAGCAGGCTTATCTCTGGGAGCATGGAAGTTGTTAGGATTTTATCACACCACAGCCTATCCTGGATTATTGTAAATGGAAACCAAGGGGTCCAGATTGAAACACTCCTTTTATAGTTTGTTACACTTGTTTCCTTTCTACATGGTTTACATTGTTTATGGGCTATTTTATCCCTCTTTGTTGGGGGGCTGACAGTGTCTGGGAGATGTATTAGATAAATGTACAGCAACACAAACACACTTTTATAGAGTACAGTGTCTGTTTTGTAAATTTCTCTTAACTCTACCAACAGAGAGAGACAAATTGGTTAAAACAACATTCAGATATGGAGAGGGGCTATTCAGTTGCAGCATGTGGCCAACTTGACTCCGGGTCAAGATAAGCCCAGGACATGAAGACCATGCTTGGATGATATAGCGGCCCCTTGCCTTTGAAATCCTTTCCAGACTCATTGAGATACTCCCCAATGTGAAACTCAAGCTAGCGGTTCTGAGGGATCCCGAGATTACGGCGGACAAAGAGTGGCTTTGAGAGGTGAGTAGCGAGAGGGGATGTAATGAACTTCATGTGAATAGCTTCCCTCTGCAGATGAGAGAGCTGTTCAGGAGAGGAGGCATGGTGCCGGTGCGAGGGGTGCATGGGTGCACCGCCGTCCTCTTTGATTGCTCTTGTGTGGTTAAGGGCAGCATTACAAACACCTCAGAGACTCAAGTGTGCTCTCAGCCCTCATGGGGATTTGATCAATAATAATAAGGCCGTAAAAATCTTTGAAGGGATGTTATTAAATTTGCGTTAGCAAATGAACGCCTGGGCCTTCATTTACCATGGGCAATAATACACAATCCCTGATAGGCAAGGTGTTACACACCCCACTGAGCAAGGTAATGAAAAGTCTCAGCTGGCAGGATAAAAATACTGATTGAATTGATAGAAAGCTCTTAAATGCTCCCCCCTTCATTCGATCTTATTGTTTTGTTATTTAGAGGCCTTAGTTCCAAGTAAAAGTGGCTTGTTATCTTGCTGTGTGAGCTGGACTGGACTTAAGCTACATAACAAAGTCCTGAAGTGGACCTACTGATGACAGTGTCTTAAAAGTAGAAAATACCTCCAATAAGACTGCACATTAGTATAAACGAGTTATTTTAATAATAGGACATTGATTAGATACCTTAAATCTGCATATTGTGACCATTGAGACCATGCTTTTTAGAGAACACCTAAATCCTGTCAGAGAATATTAGGCTTTGTACAAGGATGGATCACGCAAAAGTGAGTCAGACCAGAGCTGCAGACTTGGGACTTGACTGCTTTGAGACTCAACTTGTTTGAGAACTGACTCCCAAAAGACTTGACTTGACTTTAGACTTGAAAACAAAAATAACTCAAGTTTTGTGCCTGGTTAAATCCTGAAAAAGACAGCAACAGGCAGGCGTTGCATGGTTACACATCTTGAATATTTCAATGCTTGTGCATTGAAAGGACTTGGGGCCAGTTTCACAAAGAAAGACTTTGACTATGGCTTAGATAAAACTAATAGTTTAAATTCATTCAACATCTCTTGCACAAAGCTATGTGGTTCTTGATTTATTTATCCATCCATCTATTTTTTTCCGCTTATCTGGGCCCGGTCACAGTGGCAGCAGGCTAAGCATGGTTGTCCAGACATCCCTCTCCCCAGCAACGCTTTCCAGCAACCTCCTGGGGCACCCCAAGGTGCTTCCAGGCCAGATGAGATATATAATCCCTCCAGAGTGTTCTGGGTCTACCCTGGGGCCTCCTACCAGTTGGATGTGCCCGGAAAACATCTAAGGGGAGGCGTCCAGGAGGCATCCTGCTCAGATGCCCGAACGACCTCAACTGGCTCCTTTCGATGCGAAGGAGCAGTGGCTCCACTCCGAGCTCCCTCCAGAGGTCCGAGCTCCTTACCCTATCTCTAAGGGTGAGCCCAGCCCCCCACACGGAGGAAACTAATTTCGGTCCCTTGTATGTGCGATCTCATTCACTATCTCGGTCACTACCCAAAGCTCATGACCACAGGTAAGTGTTGAAACGTAGACTGACTGGTAAATCGAAAGCTCTGCCTTACGGCTCAGCTCCCACTTCACCACGGCGGTCCGGTTACTGCTGACGCTGCACCAATACGCATGCGTGCATCTCACGCTCCATTTTACCCTCACTTGTGAACAAGACCCCGAGATACTTGAAGTCCTTCGTCTGGGGCAGTAACTCACTCCCAACCCAAAGGGGGCAATCCACCGTTTTCCGGCAGAGAACCATGGCCTTGGACTTGGAGGTGCTGACTTTCATCCCAACCGCTTCACACTCAACTGCAAACCGCCCCAGTGCATGCTGAAGGTCACAGTTTGATGAAGCTAACAGAACCACATCATCTGCAAAGAGCAGAGACGCAATTCTGAGGTCACCAAACTGGACACTCTCCTCCCCCCAGCTGCACCTTGAGATCCTGCCCATGAATATCACAAACAGAATAGGTTACAAGGGGCAGCCCTGGCGGAGTCCAACACCCACTGAAAATGTGTTTGACTTTATGCCGAGAATGCAGACACAGCTCTCACTTTGGTTATATAGGGACCGAATGGCTCGTAGCAATGGTTCTGGTTCTGGTTCTTGATTTAAGTAGGACTAATTTGGTGTGAATTCTGGGTAAATTAAAAAAAAATCCCAAGAAGAATGACAGTATCAGTCATTTTAGCAAGTGCCCCAAAACTTCATATGTCTACGTTCAAGTGACAAAGCCCTCTAGCAGCCGTGGAAATTATGACGAGAGCAAAAGGGGAAGTCCGAGTAGGGAGGAGGTCAGGGTGGATGGATGGGTCAACAATACATTGGACTTTAGCATCAGAGACAACTGTTTGTTTTCTGTATCAAACCAACAATCAACTTTTCGAACAAAGGTCCCCTGGGATCATCAGGTCAGAAAACGTTTATATGTGTACCTTGGTCATAACCCAGAACTCATTCTGAACCTTTCAGTCCCAAATCCCTCCATCCATATGGGTTCAGTCGACCACAGCAACAACTTCTTCAAGTCGCTGGTTTGTTACTTGGCAAATGCAGACTCTCCCCTCAAGCTGCCGGGCAGACCAGCAGCTGCTTTGCATCTCCCTGCATCTCAGAGATGAAAAGTCACATATTTTCTCAGCACGTTGGCATGGCTAGACCACATTACAGCACACACTGAGGCATCCACAGCTCCACACATGGTACTGTAACTTCTCCCCATTGCTGGAAACACAGTGGAAGAAGCTTGATTCTTTGCAGCTCCACCTTCAAAGACTGGACTAACTACTGTACAGCAGATTATTCAGTGTCTGTCTGATTCAGATTTTAAGTAAACTTAAAAGTCATCTACACAGAAATTTAGAGTTTTGACTTTAAAACATGTCTCAAACAAGTATGAGAGGGAAAAGAATGGAGATTTTTATACTTTCAAGTGTTTATAGTTCAATAAATCCCATTTCTGAAGAGGACTGGCTTTCTCAAATTTTCATCTGCAGACTTATTGTATACTCAATAGTTTGATTCGATTTGAGACAAGAGTGTATTAAAGTTTTGCTCTTAAACTGCTGTTGCGAAGGACAGAGTGTTCTAATGTGAGCACTATAGTAGAAAATTGTTCTGGTGTGTGGACTTAACCACAGACTGTGAGTGGAGCTATTCATTCCAGAAGGGAAAAAACAAGGCTTCTAATTGAATACTATGCTATATTGTGGAATGTCATCCTGGCGTTTAGACACAAACGAAAAAGAAAAAAAACCACTCCAAACAGTATGGATGGAAAAAGAGCATAAAACTTCTTACAAGGCAGTTAATGGTTTCCATCTCTTAATGCTGTGGTTAGTTTCCATCGCTTATTAATGCGCAACTCTGGATCACCATCCAATCCTCTCATTGCCACCCTGGGGGGGATGACTGTGTAAAACCCCCACCTGCTCTACATTGACCATCCTTGGAGCATGGAGGTAATTAGCCACAGAGTGAGTGTGTAGGGACTGCATGGGAGAGGTCGTCCAGACCAACAGAGCCCAGACACAGTCAAGGAACTGTGAGGGGAACATAATGTCCAGTCTAGACACCTTTTCTCTCCAAAAGTACCTGAAAGTCAAAACTTATTTCGTACCCAACCCCATCGCTTCATCCGAGAAGGATTCCAGAGTTGTTGGTTCAGACTCTGTGTAGTCGGGTCTGACTAAGTCTGGACTCCAGCAGGGTGAGCCAGGGCCAAAGAAATCCTGGTTGCTTGAGCAGTCATCCAAAGTTTTAACAGGCTGTCATTCCACTGATGAAATCGACTGTACAGTTTTCACACCTTCTGAGCCACTATTGATTGTTCCCTTGCTGCAAATGGAACATATGATCACAGTGACATCTGCAGGATTATCCCAGATTATGAAAACTTGAGATACAGACTCAGATAATGCAAGGTGGGCTTTGTTGATACTATAATTCCATAGACATGGCAAACGGGTGTTACATTTTATTTTATGGTGATAGGCTTACTTTTTAATGGCACACCAACATTTTACCTTACCTTGAAATGCACTGTATTTGGCTCTCTATATATAGGTTAATGTTTTTTCTATCTTAAAACAATATCTACGTTGACACAGTTTTTGGTCGCTGGAAGTCTTCCTCCTGTCCATACTGTCATAAGAGATAGAAAGCAGTAAGATAATTTTTTTTTCACACTTTTTAGCATGAAATTCCCTCTTTATTTTTCCACAGAGTTTCTGAAGATATTCACAAACATCTTCTTCAATCTTTTACTTGCATCCAGGATGGTAAGTGTCTCTTTGGTTTGAGCTTCTGTTTCTTTTTCTGTATTTTAAACATATTATTTTATGTTCTTAATATTCCTATATTATTGTATTTTATATTTCTTCGATGGTTTTGACTATGGATTGTTATTTGTTGTCATATGGGTGCATTTCTTTGATCTACAATATGTGTCTAATGCCTGTCTGTAAACCAAATTACAAAATTCTTGATAATAATTAAGCTAAAGTTGATTTCTCTCCAAACAAGTCAAAGTCCCACTTTTCTTCAGCCACGTGCACTGGAAATCTTTGACCTCTGCCATCCGTGATTTATGCCATGTTATCACTGACATGTGTTTGTGAACTAATGTAAACATATATGAGTTATTACCTTGCATCTGGAAGAGTTTTAAGAAAGATAAATAGATTTTAAGACTTAATATTAGCTGTGGAGGTGGACATTTTTGCAGGGTATGATGATATAACGTTTTCAGTATCTTGTTTGAGTTGAAAAAAAAAATCGCTTGGCTAAATATGTGGTTGTCTAGTGGAGAGAAGGCGCTCCCACTGTTGGCTGGTAGTGGCTTCAAGTTGAGCAGTTGAGAGTCCCGCAGCCGAACCATTGGTGCGTAATGGTGCACGACTGGACTGCAGATGTTTCACCACCGGGACACTCTGTCTCTGCACACTTTATCTGAACTCTTCCGACTTTTTTTCTCAGCGTAGGCGTGCGTTAACTTGCTCTCCTGTCTTTTAAAAAAGTTATCTGGGGAAGGAAAGGACGAAGAAGGAGAAAAAAATTGGGCTACCTCTTCAAACCGTTCCGGTTTCTACCGGGGAGTTGTCGTCATCAGCACCCCAGATATCCCCCCCTTAGCTCCCTAAATGGATGGGGCAGTCTTGGTCTATGCAGTTCAGCACAGGCCAAAAGATTGGAAACAACTTGTGAAAATCCGTCAGTTTGGCGTCTAGAGGGAAACGCTCAGAAATGCCCGGCTGCTTCGCTGGAGCTCTGCTCTGAGGACTTTTCTCCTGCTTTTGTGCTTTTTTTTTCCCAGGAGGAAGGACTGTGTTTAAAGTTTACAACAGAAAGGAAAACTCAGCGCTCAAGTGGCAGCTCTCATAGCCCTCGCTATGGATTGTATGTATTTATTCATGTGCTTTTCACTCAGTCAAGTATTTTTGGATCATATTTTCGCTGCAGAAACACATGGTGAGTTATTCATTTATTGTCTCTTTTTTGGCTGTGCTTTTGTACTGTGTAGAGAAATGCACTCTGAAATCTGAATGTGAAGGAATAATGATAAAAGAAAAACGATGGCCTATTTTTATTGATAGGTCTACATAATAAGCCTGACAGCCTTACTGTTCTGGATGGAGTCAATACAGTGTGTTGAACTGCTGGACTTCCCTTTATGTCCACATGATTTTTACTTATATTACCTCTGTTTCATAAAGAGAACATTCATTCTGAGCTACCTCTATATGATTTATATAATAATATGTATGAACTAAATCTTAGTTGTCTCCTCTATGTCTTTTTAATCATTCAGCTTTCTTTGCTTTATAGTATTTTTTCATACGAACTTGCCCTAGGTCTGTGAATATGATTCTCACTTGACACTATCTGTCTCATCAGAAAAACTCTCTGGAAAGTTAAGTGAATATGGTCTTATCGTGCCATTCAGCACAGACTCCCATGGCCGGTACATTTCTCACGTGGTCTCTGCTGGAAGTGGAAGTAAAGGCGGTGGTGCTGCTGCTGCTGCTGCTGCTGGTGATGCCTCCTCAGCCTTTGGCAGCAGAAGAAGGGTGGCCCGCAGTGCCCCCGAGATGCCCTCGGTCACCTCCGCCTCTGCTCAGCACTTGTTTTTCAATGTCACTGTTTTTGGGAAAGAACTGCACCTCCGTTTGAGAGCCAACAGGAGGCTGGTGGCCCCAGGGGCCTTTGTGGAATGGCAGGAGGACTTTGTGGAAAAGGCCAAGGAACATATCCACGGGGACTGCGTTTTCACTGGAGACGTGAGTGACATGCCGGAGGCCTCTGTGGCTATCAGCAATTGTGACGGACTGGTAAGTCACCAATGCACACTATTAGTCAGATGGCCCTTCATCAGCCCTTCTTTGGCACAGTGTCAGAGAGGAATGTTGAGTGTTGTGAGTTGGCATGCATTTGTTCATTTTCAGAAAGTCCTTCACAATGGCCACTTAACATATGTTCTGACCTAAGCTTGCATGTGCATCATGTCCTTACATAGGAAATACATTAAACCAACATTCCATCTTAAATCTACTGTAACTTTTAAGTATCAAACATTCAGCCCTGTGTAGGCTTGAGAGTTAAGTTTGTAGTTTGGTCCTTTGTTGAGAGCTTGCTGTCATGTCAGGTACCATGGATTATAATGTGACCAGTTTTCACTGTATTACAAAAGTATCAAAGCTTCTCAAACAACTTCTGCATCACAATTTCTATGCTGTCCATTTGTATGCTCAGTATCTTGCAAAAACTCATATTTTTGCCAAAATATTCCTCTATACACTAGCAGACGCATTGCGGTAGTTTGTCCAGATACTGCCTGAGTTTATCAGGCAGCCAATGATTGGGCTAGAATCAAGCGGGTCTGACTGATGACAGGACAAGCCTCAAACAACTCGCACACCTTGAAAGGTTGGGCATGAGAATAGAGACAGGAACAGTAGGGTTGGGATATTGAATATGAATCCTTTCATATTTTCTTTCTCTAACAAACGATCTTAGGCTGCGTACAGACATCAGCTTACGCATTGCATGTAGCTAGGCAATAGCCAAGTTTCATTTTGTTACTTAAAACTGCATTCATGGATTTTTTGGCCACTTGGGGGAAGCGCAACAAGCTGTCAACACAACGTCGACATCACTCGATATGGTGAACGTGCTGAACACTATTAACTATCATTAGGAGTTGTGTTTCTGACCACCTGGCAAATGAAAGTCCAACATTCACTTTCTTGTTAGCTCTGTTCTTTGTCTCCACCAACCCTTGAGAAAAATGTAGCTTTTTAGCTGCTAAATGCTCCACTGTGTTGACCAGCTAGTCGCTAAAGTTAGCACCATTTGGTGCTGGGCAGGTAGTGTATAGTTAGTTTATCAGAGCTTTTTGCCTCAAAACAGCTGCAGCTACATCTGAACATGGCACTCATGAGAGCAGCGAGAGAGAGGGCCGTGAACCCAAAACAATGAGCTGAAAGATGTTAGATGTTCTCTGTGGGTTCATCACCATGAGCGACCCCTTTCACATTAGCCTATACACAGTAATTTCATCAGTTGTTAATATTAAAATATTGACTACAGAATGAACATTGATTAGCTGTAACGCATGTACTGTAAACTGCCGCCAGCAACGTTGGTCATTTCAACCAGTGAAAGTACTGGTCATTACGAGAAACCGACTTTAATCCAAGCTGACATAAAGTGAAAAAGCAACTACAACCATCTTTCAAGCCTACAGGAGTTGAGTGTTTGATTCTAAAGAGACACATTTTGGGTGGAAAATCACTTCAAACTGTGTGCTGCTTTAAGCTGTTTTAAGCATCGATAGTTACTGCCTGGTGTCACTGATGGTATTTGAGGTCTATTAAGGTAAAATCAATTCAAAATGAAAGGCCACAATACCAGCAGACCCGTTCTTCTTCCAGAGCATTGTGTGTCTCACCTATCACCACCAGATTGTTCATTATTCTGCTCTAACGCAGTCATTCGGTGTCAGAGCGATGGGAGTTGAACTGAGCCACTAATGGATGTTTGCAGTTGAGCAAATTAGAGTGAATTTTCAAACGCATATATGTCATTTGAATTGGCAGGTTGACCAAAGCAAGCCTACTTCTTAGCTTTTCTGAGTAAGCTCTCTGAATTGTTATGACAGAAATAACGTGTTATAGAAGTGAAGATAACCTTCTGACCCAGGAGCTTTTGAAACCCTCCGAATGAGACGGAGACACACACACAGTTATGAGTCCTTTTCTGAATTATCACACATTCTGACACTTCATGTGAGAAAACCTAAGTGTTTGATTCAAGTCTATGTTGGCAGCAATTAACCCTTTTTTTTCTAGAATTACAATTTCATCACTCTGCTTCTTGAAGTGTTTGTTAGGACAGTTGAGCTTTTTATGTTGCATCAGCACGTAACACAAAGAAACAATGGATATCTCTCAATACTTGTGTTGCTTGTCATCATCACTGCATTTTCTCGTTCGCATAGATTTTCTAACACAAAAAAATATGCTGAAGCTGAGAAAACTAGTTAAAATAGAGACACACAGTTATTTCTTATTTCTTAATATAATAACAGAGAGTGGCGTGTGGACAATGCCATACTGTGTTCTCTAATCACAGAGTAATTTCCTGAAAAGCGTCTGTGTGTGCCCCTCAGTGACTCAAAGCTAAAGGCAAAAAGTGACGCAGTGGCCCTGTGCAGCACAATGCCGTATTCACCTACAAATACGATATGACAGGTTTTTATACATTGTCTGTTACAAACCTGAGCACACCAAAGATGGCAGTCTTTACCACAGTGTTATTTGATTTTAAAAAAGGCCTAATACAGAAAGCAAATGGTTTAGAAGTTATGAGCTGTAGAGTAGCGAAGCCAAGGAGTTAATATCCTACAGTCCTACAAAAAACAGACGTCCAGCACCAGGCTTGTGTTGGCTTTTGTTCTGCTAGCTTCTGCTCTGTTAGCTTCTGTTCTGCTAGCTTTTGTTCTAATAACTTTCAGTGTTCACTGTAAATTCTCATAGATTACATCTTTCATAATTCTTTGTGAAAACCTTAGATGTGATGCTGTGATTCTAACCTTCTGTAGCCTACTGGACAGTAAAATTTTAGCACCATGTCATTTTAACAAACATAAAATACCCGTTATTTTGTAAGAATTCAACAACTACAGCTCCCATGAGGCTTTTACTTTTGTGATTAAAGGTGCATGTCATGTCAGAGTTATCGTAATTACCAGTCTCTGACCTGTAAATAGCGTTCATGTCAACGTCCAAGTTGTAATTACAACCAGGAAATTCAGATTTTTCTGAAAGTTCTAAAATAAAATGGAAGTGCCTGAAAAACAAAACATATGGATGCCTTACTTCTGTCGTTCAAGGTAATGAAACCTTTTCATACAGTATTTTAACCCTCACACGACCAACTGCAATCATGAGTAATCCAAAGACAGGAGCAGCTCTCAGTGTTTTCCATCTCTACGATCTATCCCATATGATGTGAACACAGCATGGTGTGTTGTTGTTAAAAGCTAACACAATAAATTATGTTTTATCTTTATCAAAATGACGACATCTTTAAACTTTACTGACTAGAACAGTTTATGACTTGCATGTTGACGTGAATGCTATTTACAAGTTGGAAACTGGTAATGGTGGTAATTCTGATGTGACATGAGCATAGCTGTAGTATTGTAGTACTGTATTTACAAAGTTGAAATATGGTTAAGATAACACAACCCTCGTGAAATTATTCAGGAGAATCCCATGTTGCTACATTGTGGAATATTAAGGTTTTCATTAAAGCAAATTTACAGTTTTGTGTCTTTGTGTCACCTCTGGAACCTGCATCCCAGCCCCCCTTTGCTACTCCACAAGCGTTTTGAAAGAAATCCACCAATCTTCGGCCATGTCTTCCTCTGCTCAGCGAGATACTGAAAGTAATCATGCTGGGTTCGTTCAATGATGCGATTTGTAGTGACAGAAAGGCAACAAAGACAATAATATCGATGGAATGAGACAGTAGATCAATGACCAGTCACAACATCTGAAAGTAAGTCCCATAAAAAACCAAAAGCCTTTTCCTTCACTGTTATTTAGGCTTATTGGTGTCTAGAACCAATGTGGCAAAAGCATCATGATAGAATCTCAATAAATTTGTACTGTCCTCTGAAGGATATGTAATCTGACATTTCTGGGGATTTGCTTCCTCTTATGGTACTCAGCGTGTTGTGTCTTTTATGATAGAAACTTAAAGTTTGACAGGATGCCGAGATATTAATTTCTTTAAAAGGTCTGTTCAATCAAATCACAAAAAAAAAAAGTTGTGATTTTTTTTGTGCACAGTTTTCATTACTTTAGTAGAAAATGGTATCCTGGTAAAATTTGGGGTCTGTGTATTATGCAGTTTCTGGGACGTTACGTTTGGAAAGACAGTCTGTTATTTTTAATGTCAAAAATCAAAGCTTTGATCATTGCAAACAACATTGCACTCACCTCTATTGTACTGTGGTGGCAGTAGAAGTCTTTGACTAGGCAAGGGAAACCAAAACTATCTGCAAAAAAGATACCATTCAATGCATGTATTTATGTGATTTTGGCAAAGTCAACCTTTAAAGGCTGCTGTCAGACTCTTAGGAATATTGTCCATGTGTCTCTTGCATCAAAGCCAACGTAAACATACACCTGTCTGTGCATGCAGGGGTGTTCAGGGAACATTTCAAGAAGCACAGACAGCTCGCAGGCAAATTATTTAGTCTAAAGTGTCTGCTTGATGTGGAAGGACACGGAGGAGATCATGTCTGATGAAAGGACCCAGTTTAAAGGCATAACAACGTGAATCATGTGCTGAGGTCGAGGCATGCAGGCCAAATCTCTCTGAGATGTACTGTACTGTATGTCTTTACTTCACTCCATTTGTATGTATGTATGTTTAATGGGTTCCCTTATATACAGTGGACTATATCACAGTTGCATAGATATTTTTTGTTTTTTTATTCTCATAGCATGGGAACTAAGTGCTCAGACTTGAAGAACACACCAGCAGTCATCACAACTCAATTATTTCATGCACTTCGATACGACTGAATTTCCACGATAAGTTTTGCTATGTGTGTGTCCTCTGCAGTAAGGCTGCTCCCACAGAGATGACTCATAGACGCCTAATAGCGAGGCATGAAATCACCAGTAATAGATTACGTTAACTTGGTCTCCTGCCACGGGCCCGGAGGCGCATGATTTATGGCATTCCAAGCTCATGACAGATAAGACATGCACACAGTACACCTGCAAATTAATCTGATATCGTTTGGTTATATTTGGCCTCACAGCACTACCAGACTGTCAGCTGAGGTTGCAAAGAAAATGAATGCAAAATGACTTGGTGTTCTAAAACAGACCTGCACTTTCAGTTTCAGTTTAATATAATTTATGTTTGACTACGTTTAACATGTCAGCGGTATCTTCTTCTCTGACTGTAACTCCTGCTAGATGGCAACAGCTGTGTGCTCCAGACGAGCATGAACTATTGTTGTGGAGCGATGAGTGATGGCTATGATTATACCGGTGCTGCTCATCTGTTGGGAATGATGGCAGATGACGGGCTGATTGAGTTACATGTGTGATGGAAACACGAGTGCCGGATAACTGCAGTCGGAAGAGCGCTATTCCTGTGTCCATCAGTTAAAAAGAGAGAGAGCCACCTAGCAACAGTCAGCAGTCGGTCGTCTTTTTTTGGGGTGGTGGGGTGTGTGTTTGTGTGTGTGTGTGTGTGTGTGTGTGTGTGTGTGTGTGTGTGTGTGTGGGGGGCAGTTTTCCATCCATTGGAGATGGAAAAGGCTTGCATAAATTGTTCTATTCATGAATGTTTGCAGGAATTCTGTACAGGGCTGGTCCCAATCCAGTATTCCAGTATTGCCTGGTGTTCCAGTACTCTGCTGGCACGGACGTAAAGTCACTAAATTAAGAGCTCCATCAGCCAATTATGTGATTTACTTCCTCTCAGTCTAATCTTTATTTGCAGCATGTCTGTCTAAACATGTGCTCATTCTAACACACACAGGACACGCATATCTGTAAGCATGCACACACACACAAACACACACACACACACACACAAACACACACACAGATACCAGTGAATGTCACAACAGTGAGAATCATGTCAATATATAACAAATTAATTAACAGTTAATTACTACTACTACCACTATCTCTTCTTCTACTAGTACAGCTATTACTACTGCAACTACTACTATTACTTCTACTACTACTACTACTTCTTCTTCTACTACTACTTCTTCCTCTACTTACCTTTGGCACTCCTACTATACCTAGGCTACTTCTTCTTCTACTGCTACTACTATTACTACAACTACTGCTACTACTACCACTAATAAATAACATTTCTACTACTACTACACATACTTCTTCTTCTACTACTACTTATTCTTCTGCTGCTACTGCTAATACTGCCACTACTACTATTACAATTACTTCTTCTTCTACTACTACTGCACTTCTTCTACTACTACATGTACTTTGACTACTACTCCTAATAACAAACAACAATAGCAATAGCAATAATGATATTAATAGGACTATTTATCCTTTTAAACAGACTAGCTTTTGTATGAAAACCAATTAGCCGCCAATAGCAACCTCATAATCTTCTACTTCAATTAAGGGCTCTGCTTAATGGCTAAATTGTTATATTTTTTCTCCTCTTTGAATCAGTCCCATGCAGATGAATGCCAGTGATTATAAGACCAGTTTTCTCTTTATAATCCTCATCTTGATCACCAGCTATGCTTGCCCATTGTGGCCCTGCACAATGAGATGTGAAAGCTGATAAAAAGGAATCAAGTGGTAATCCCCTGCTCCCACAAGTTGTCTCATACAATTATTTCAAACCCGCAACTCTGCTGAGTCCACCAGCACCACTCAGACATGACCTACTCCATGGCTTATTGATCTTCCTGGTTTTACCACAAAAGCTTTTGTCCAGCATCACCAACATGTCCGTTGCTGCCAGTATCTTACGAATATTGCAGCAGAAGTGTCATTTTTCCTCTCAGATATAGGTCAGATTTGTTGTGGATTTTGTGACTAAAAATCATACAGTAAACCGTGTGACCTCGCGAAAATTAGGGTGCATACCTTGATCTCAGCTGTTGACAGTGGATTACCTTTTTACTCTCTCCTTTGTGATTCAACAGAGAGCATGCCTGGAACCAAAATTACATGTTTTTAATCAATCTGCCACAAATGACAGGTTAAGCTCCTGGAATGACAGCTGGACTTTGAATTTCTTGCATGTTGCAGCTCAAGCATCCGTGGCCTGTGGCACTTGTTTCATTTTTAGATAGTGTTTGTCATTAATGCACCTTGAGGGATATCTCCATTAGATTACCTTAGTAGATGATTAAAAAAAAAAAGCCACCATGTTTGATAAGTGTCAAAACAATTTAATACCAGCGGTATACCTTATTGCTGGAGATTGCTGGGGCAGCCTGAAATGAATACCTGCAGACTCTGCTAGGGGCTGAAAAATGTGCTGCAGAATACGTTTTTTGGGTAAAAACAATCTATATTTTAATTTACAGTTCATATTGTCCTAAAAAGACACTAGAATTGAACATCAGTCAAAAATAAGACAGTGAAGCACAGTTCTCTTTGTAGGTAAGATCAAAAATATGAGATATTCATAAAGGAAACTAAAAATGGGTTTAAGTAGGGTTACAATACAGGTTTACATAGCATTTTTAGTTTTTGTTATACTACCATATTTATGAAAACACAACCAATTATAGCGTAATTTGTTTTAAATGGGATTTTGTTTTCACTTCACTGTGTCCTCCCCACTCCTGAAACCATCATGTGCCCTTGTCTGTAAGCATATTCATGCATAACACATTTCTTTAAAATTGATTTCAGCGGCTGTCACCTGGTTTGTTCCTAGCCTCAGTGTGTATGCTGCACTGAGCAGGTGACAAGACTCCAACTACTAGTTTGCAGAACAGAAAGAAGTCTCTCTGAAATTACATACAGTAAATATCCACCTTCAAAGTTGCTCTTACTGAAGTGTGGAATTTAGTGCACTGGTGAGCTTAAGGGTAAGTTTTATTTGCCTCTTTTTTTGCAGTGTCAGTGACAGTGGAGCTTGAAAATCTTTGGAAATTTTCCTAGATAAATGACGATTAATGATATATTTTCTGTTAACCAATTAACCAATTAACTGTTCCGGCTCTAAATCGGAGCTAAGGCAGTGCTCTTGACACAATAATTGATCTTAGGTTTAAGATACAAATACATTTTCATTTTCAGGTCTTTATTAATTAATTCTATAATATTTATTAATCTAAATGTAAATTTCAGTGGTGTGAAGCCATTAATAATACAGAAATTAATGCAGAACTTAATTCGAAATCCAATAAGTTTGTGTCCCCTCCTAATTTCTGATAGCAAGCCTTGCAGCGTACATATGTTTACATTTTGTTCCTCTGTAGGCCCTTCCAGATGCTGCTGCTCTCTCCCCTCACAGATCCAGCTTCACTTTCCACCCACTGCTGAAATAAGAGGCCACAGAGGAAGTATTCGAGCATGTCTTACTTGGCATTTCCTGGTTAAGGGCTGGACAGATTCTTTCACTCCTCTTTACCCTTATTGTCACATGTCCACCATTCAGTTCACAGCATTTGTGTTGTTAGTCCCGAGCAACAGCATGACGATGATTTGAGGTTGGGTTGTTTTCAGGCACAATGTTCTCTTTGCTGCACTGTATTTAGATTTCTTTTTGCAGCTGTAAATACACACATTCTTGCCAAAATCTTGTTGGTGTGCCTTCTTCATGAGTATAATGATAGGCTGGATAGATTTCTTTCTTCTTTGTAAGGAGTAGGAATATGAGAGATGTCATTTGCAGTGTGCTGTGTTCAGAAGGCACAGTTTATGAAACTGAAATTAATAGAAACAAGATGGCAAGAAATGTGTCAACTTCAGTTTTTTTGTTTAGGTTTTTGTTATTTAAAATTTTTTTTTTGTCTTCATTGGACACAGCTTATGGTAGAGTGTGGGACGTCTCTATCCTCCCATTACCTAACAAAGAATAAATGGTGATACATAATGGATGGAAGTGGAAGCTTTGTACAAATGCTGTAACAACGCGCCAAGGTGGCAATCAACCAAGAGCACCCCTTTGTTTACTCACAGCTTGGTGGCATGTGTGATTTTCATCGACACAGCAGACCAAGCAGAGAGATATGTTATATCCAGTGAACAATAGATTGTGTTGGACAAGCTTGAAGAAGATTGCGTGTTCCAGCTCACAAACATAAGCAATTGTGTCAGTTGGAGGGAAAGGTTTTACGTACAAGAATGTATACTTACAACTTTTTTTTTGGCAACTTTAGTGGAACACAGCATTTACATATCACCACCTTTTAAGTTTATATAAAAAAGCAAACAGCTGCTTAAACACATCCAGCAGTTTGGAGCAATATTATCATTCATTTGGAGTTGTGTTTCCGGCCAATATTCACTCTCCTTTAAGCTCTGTTTTTGGTCTCTACCAACTCCTGAAGGAAATATCTGGCTCTTTAGCTGCTAAATGCTTCACTATGTTTACCAGTGAAAGTCGCTAACTGTGTCTGCCTTCAGTTTGGTGCTGAGCAGGTAGTGTACAGAGGGTGAAAGCGGTGGGAGTGAACCAAAACAGTAAAGTTGCAGTCCAACAACTAAACAATGAGCTGAAACTCACTATGGAGCTCCATAAACCCAAGGGGAGCTTCAGATTCTCTGTAGGTTCGGCACTACGCGCAACCCCTTTCACACTATCCCATTGTTTTCAAATTGTCTTTTAATACATTCTTATTATAAAAACATCAATTATGGACATTTTTTTATGGTAGGTTACAGTTTAAACTGCCAAAAGACAGAAGAGTCAACACACCCACCCCCATGTGTACAACCTCCTTGTGCACCTAATAATATTCCCCTGACTGCGTACTTGCCTTCGAATGAAAGCAGCAAGATTATGGCTGCTCTCTGTGAGTAGTTGAAAGGGAAATCCTGGTGGCACTCAATAACTCTTGGTGAAGGGCCCCAAGTTGTGTCTACCTGCGTCATTCCCCATATCCAGCCCTTCTCTAAATCTTCTCATTGATCAGGCGCACTATAATTACTGGCTCCAGTGGAATTACTGTCCTTTGAAGGAGGAAGGGTGCACTAATTTGAAGCTGTCTTTTTCCAGGCAGGTCTGATCCGGACTGATAATGGGGAGTTTTTCATCGAGCCCCTCGAGAAGGGCCAACAAAATGTGGAAGTGAAGGGGCGAGTCCATGTGGTCTACCGCAGGTCAGCCATCAAACGGGAGACGGGCCAGCGGAGCGAGGACCTCCACAACGAAGGTAGGCGAGGAGAAGCAGTGTGACGTCAGTGGAAACAAAAAGCACCACACAGGCAGTGGTTCAACTGCATTTAAAGCACCAGTGGTTTAGCATTTTTTAGACCATTTATTATAACTCATATACACTTTACATCTCAGCTAACCATTTAGTTGGACAAATTTGAATGTATTTTTCCTGCTATTTCAGCCATTGGTTTCCATTAATTTCCGTATGATATGAAAATCTATTAGCAGACTCCTAAAACCACCACAGTGAACATCAATTCTTAAATTTTTTTTTAATCAAAGTTACATTACAGTCATGAAGTACAACCAGCTTTTTTTCCCCCAATACATGAATTTTGGTACTGACACAAACACTTGATACCTAACTTTGTGAAATATGAGTATGTTTTTCTACAAACCTTTTTTAAAATGTATTTAAAGCTGCACTAATTAATATTTTTTATATTAACATCAGATCAAATGACTATGTTTAATGTGAAAGGGATCGCTCATATGACCAACCCACAGAGAATTAACACTCGACTCTGCAGTTCCCCTGAAATCTATGGAGCATTATGGCACCTTTCAGCTCCTTGCTTTGGTTTTTCAGCCTGCAACTTTACTATTTTGGTTCAGTCCCACCCTAATTTGGCGGTAGCCCAACACGACGATAATGTAACATTGACAAGAATTAATGCATACTTGATATTCACTTAGATGGCTTATGCAAGTTATAAGAGCGTGCTGATTGATTTACATACTGACTGAAATGAATGTGATAAATACGTTCAAAAATCTATCTAAAACCTTTCCTTCGCAGTCAAATGATTCCAAACTCCATCATGAATTACTTTTCTATTCCTTCCTTGCTAGAACAATAGCTTGAACATCTGGTGGAAGACTCTCTCTGTACTCACTAATTCATTCCATTTCCAAGTGTCTGTAGCTGTAAAGCTGATGTATGGGAACAATTTTTATCAAGTCAGTCATTCACATTTTCCAACCCTCTTTTTGTTTTTTGTTTGTTTTAACGCCCTTGTGAAATGCACTGCATTCATTTTTATCAACTGTCTGATGTTGGATTTGCATTCAGCCTTTGCACGTCACTATTGTTGCCATTTTTTTCCTTTTCCATTACTGTTTCTCTACCTACGCAATATACCTTCATTCATCAACTCGCTCTAGCAAAATGTTATTCACAGAGGAAAGCATTTGTGGCCTTGTTCAAACTAATCTTACACCTTAGAGTGTTACTTCTGGATTTCTTGCCAGATCTTTGTCCTTCACAGCACTCTGAGAATAATCTCACCACTGCAGTCAATAGTTTACTTGAACGGAAATTATATTTCACGCTCTGTCTTTATCCATGCTTTTATCTGTATTATGTAAGAATATGAGGTATTAATTACAATGAGCTTTGCAAACACTTATTTTGTTTACTGCTGATTAAAAATAGTCCAGTTTTTGCAATTGTTTACACATTTATCTTTTATCGTTTATTTTCTCTGGTGCAAATAAGTTGTCATCTGTATCTGTTTATCTGTTATTTCTATTTATCTAGAATAAATTACTTCTCTGGAGATTTGCCTGGAGCCAGTTGAACACGGCATTTATCCGTAATTTCCATTTTTTCTGCATTGCACTATTTTGCACTGAAAATACCTTGTCCAATGGATTTTCTGGTATGCATAAGATAATGTGTCATGTCTCCATTTGTATCTGCCAGGCTTGAATCACTACCGTCTCACATGTGAAGTGATGTCTTTTACAAAAGATTGCAATAATTCATAGCTTCGAGCAACATGCCATGAATGTTTGAACAAGGCCATTTCTGCGTGACTTGTTCTGTGTCCTGTAATTACATTGAAGAGCGTTATTACCTCCATCAAGGAGATTATGTATCGGTTTGGTTATTTGTTTGCTTGATTAGATAGCAGAACATCAGAAAATTGTAATTGATTTTATATGAAATTTGGCGAAAAGATGGCACGCTATTTTTAATGCACTACTGCAAAAATAATTGCTACATGTATCTCATAATGGTCTATAACTATGTGTTCTTATGCAGATCCAGATGCAGATTCAAAATGACTTGGTAGTGATGTGCCCTCTCTGAGTGCTTTCCATTTGTTACCTCTGTGGTGTTTGTCTCACATGATAGCATTTCAGTTTTCAGTTTATGGAGTTCCATTATTCAAACGTGTTGATCAATGCGTCTTACTTTCTTTTTTTTTTTCATCTGACATTATATCTCATCTCGAGAGATCTGTGTCATCTCACAGATCTGTAAATCTGTCAAATCCAAATTCACACAATTCATGTCTTTCAATGAGTGTTTCAACTCTGACAAACACGGCCAGAGATAGACGACATACTGTGTGTGAATATCACACATACATAAGTGCTTTATGACATGGATGAATGTTGTTTGGAATTGGTGTGACTCAGCTTGGATTGGTGCTCTGAATGCACATATTATAGTTAGGCTGAATGTGGGACAGAGAGGAAATATACTTCTGTGTAGGCCAACGATTTATAAGTCTAAGGGGAGTATTTTGACAAGAGAGTAAGACGCTTAAAAAGTCCACAGGCCTGTCAATAATCCCAAAGGATTCCTCCTTTGAGATATTTTTATGTCGGGTTTGACACAGACACAAATCACTTCACAGAACCAGAAATAAGACAAGAAATAGAACACACACATCAGATTCCCACAGTCTGTACATTGACTTGTTTATGTGCTGGTCATATTTTGCAGTGGCAGACTTCGGGATCGCAAACCTCCCAGCAGCTCTGGATCTCGTCGAACATAAACTGTCTGAGTCCGAGCGCAAGAGGAGGCACGCCAAGAAAGACGACTATAACATCGAGGTGCTGCTGGCTGTGGACGACTCGGTGGTGCGCTTCCACGGCAAGGAGCATGTGCAGAATTATGTTCTCACGCTCATGAACATAGTAAGTCTATTCTGGTTTTTGAATAAAATGCTCATCAAATTCTCGCCACCTGCTGCTTGTTTATGCAAATCCTCAACATGAAATATCTAGGGCTGCGACTAACCGTTATTTTCATTATTGATTAATATGCTGATTATTTTTTTGATTTATTGAGTCATCATTTTTGGTCAATAAAATGTCATAAAATTGTATTTTAAATGTCAATAAATAGTGAAAAATACCCCCCACAGTTTCCAGTCAAAGTCAAAGGTGATGTCTTGAAATTGCTTGTTTTGTCCAACCAACACTCCAAAACCCAAATATATTTAGATCACTATTATTAGACAAAGAAAAACAGCAAAAATGCACAATTAGAAGCTTGAACTAGTGAATTTATGGCATTTTTGCTTGAAAACTTAAACAATGAATCAGTTATCAAAATAGTCGCCGATTGACTAATCGATGCAGCTCTAGAAATATCCTTTGTTGACATGAAAATGCTGCTGAGTTTGGTGATATTTTATTTACCTGTGGAATTATTTTTTCCTCCTTGTCCTCTCTGATATCAGACCTTGCCACACTTCTCCCCAGACCCCTCCTTTCTCTAGCTGTTTATGGATTACCGATGAGAGAGGACAAAAAAAAGAAACTTGGCTCATTCATTACGGGTTCCACCAGCTCCTACCACCGTAATCTACTTACTGGGCCCAAATCCCCCAAAGTCAGATTTTCACAGGGTGCTGGTTTCACTCTGTAACAGTTACCATTTGGACCCTGCATCTGCATGGTGGTCTGATTAGCTGCACTAGACCAATTAGAAAGTTGAGTGGGAGCTGCGCGAGGGAGTCATGGAAACCAGTGCCAGAAGTCCGCTCGCATTGCCAAGCTCTGCTTACATGGAATGATGTGTTTATTTAATTAGGATATTATTCACATTCTGTCCCCAAATGTCTTTGACAGGGAGAAATGTTTGATTTTTAATGACCTTGGCTGATTATGCTGGGAAGTGGCTGCGAGAGAGAGATAAAGTAAAGTTCTTAAAAGTAATATCCATGTATTCCCCTTCATGTTGAGTTAAATTTGATGAGAGAAACGTGCAACTTCCACAAAGAAAGGCGCAGTTTAAACAAATGAGGGTCTAAAGTCTTTAGTGGCACTCATAAGCCACAGGCTTGCTGTGTCTGAAAGAGCTCTGCCCACTCAAATCCCTCTGAATCCCTGCTCCGTGGCTGCAGAATGTGTAGTACCACCTGGAGGAACTCTCCCTGAGGGATTGATTACTGAACATCCTGTCTGCGCGAAGCCAAGGTGACTGCTGAGGTGCCTGCCGCACAATGGCTGTGTTGTTTGAACATGGACCAGGTTTTGTCCACGTTGATGTGATGCTGTACACAAGCCAGGGACACCTAGCCCCTGTAGCCCACAGCTGCTACTCTCATTTTCAGCCACAACAGTCAGATTCCAGCCCTTCCTCCTGGCTTTGTAATTATCCCAGTATACGTGGGGTTGGCCCATCCCTCAGCAGGACTCACCAAAAAGCTTTTTAAAGGCTAAATGCATGGACCTGACTCCTGTCAGGACAAATATGCAACTTCAGTGTTTACAAAAGTCATCATGGAACTTATTTTTTGATGCTGTCCTCATTTTTTTCTACAGCTTCTCTGTTTCAGGTCCAACATAAACACACATGTATATAGGTCAGTATGGACCAGCCTAGGAATTTGAGCTTGTAACAAATCTGGGAGAACCTGGGGTCACTTGAGTGTTCTTTACAGCATTTATTGACCTGTATAGGCTTCTGTGAATGGAATATTTGCTTAAATGCCTTGGGTGTAACCCTGAGTCCCAGAGCAAATAAGCCAAGATAGCCTTTCCTCAGTGACAGAGCTTTTGTTCTGCACAGTCATGATATGTACCCAGAGAAAGTTAAGTGACACACACTTGTTGGTGTTTTAGCTAAGAGTAGCAGTCTGTTATTCTGTTTGCCATATCTGAACTTTCTGGATATTTCTGTCTTTTATGAGCCTGCACAAAGACAGATACTGAAAGAGTCTGAAAAAGGACACATGATGCCTCTGGTTTTAGTATTGGACAACATCTCTGTCATGAATATGAAAAATCCCAATCCTAAAGCTGAATTTAGATGCTTAAACTCTAGCTCTCATATCTAAAAAAGTAAAAGAAACTTGAGCTGCTGCTTTGACAATGAAAACAGCCGTGGTGAGGTCTGTGTGTCTGAGTGCTTTCTAATTATGTGTTTGTTTGTTTGTTGATACATCATCTTGGCTATTTGGATGGCTGGTTGTTGTTGTCATCCTGCAGATATTCACACACATATGCTGTCTCTTTGTATGATTTTTACTTAGCAAAGTAATACTTTGCATATCCTTTCATCATCAGCTGTAGAGATGAAAGCTTATGGACGGAAATAACATCACAGTTGTTGCACTACCTCTGCTGTGGTGTTAATGAAAACATCTGTATTCACCTCAGGGCTCTTCAGGAATCACACAGGGTGCCCAGCGACACCAATTATTCAATGACCTCTGATAGACTAGTGTTGCATGTTATTGACAGGCTGAGAAGTGATACTAACAAAACCATGATCGGTCTGAATTTTTCACCAGCATTGTAAAGCATCGAAAATATATTTTTGTAGCTGTTTGCAGCTTGTAATGTGCATAAGTAAGTAGCCTTTATTTCCACAGTACCTTTCAAAGCCATGGTTTCAAAGTGCTTCACAAATACACATACAAAACAATTCAATAAATAGTATAAGAAATGCTTTATAAAAAATATAAATGAAATAAAAACAAAGATAGAGTAATAAACTGGATAAATGCCAGACTGTAAAAGTTACTTTAAAATGTGGCATTGACTGTTGATATTACACTGATGGGGAGGTTGTTCATAGTGTTGGAGCTACTACAGTGAAAGACTGATGCTCCTTTGTTTTGTTCATATGTTTTCTCTCCAGATCTAAATATTATAGGTGCAGAATTTGGGGTTTAAAGATCAGAGGTGAGGGAGACAAAGCATACAGAGTTTAAAAAGTAATCAAAATCACCTCAAACTTATTCTGAGTGGCAGTGTAATGTAGACTGTAGAGAGAATGATGTTGTCTGTGTTGCTCAGAAGCTTTGCTGCTTCAATAAGGAGAGATCAATTGGAAGTGCATAACAGTATTTATTGAGTTTAACAACAGAGAAAGACTTTTGTCAATTAGACTCGATCGATATGAAGCATCTACATTAGGCGTAGGCTCATACGAAGGCAGGAGATAGAAAAAGATCCTCCAGAGTCTGACACCAGTGGTGGTGGAGTAAAGGAACATCCTGGTGGTGATGGTGGTGATTGGTGAGGTTGTGGATTGCTAGGTCTGAAAGACAGAATGACAGAATTTCAATGATATTTAAAGAAGGGCATCCAAAGACCAATTGCCTCAAGGAATACGGGCAGAAAGATCATTGGTCAGATATGGTGGTGTCAGAATTGTGGATGTTGGGACTTTGACAGTGTGGGATAGTGTACGAAATAGCAGAAATTCACCCATAGAGGAATAAAGGCCAAATGTGACAGAAAAGATCTTCCTTATTAAACGTTTGCCAAAGCCTCATAAGTGCTTTTGCTGAACCCTTGAGACAAATAAATAAAGAGTTGTGGTAGTCATGGTGGAGATAAAGGCATGGGTAATTTGCTCAACTTCTGTGTTTGGTTTACAATATTTCTGATTTATAGAAACCAGGATTTGGACAAGAGTTAGATGAGAAGATCAATACCACTCTCATGTCTGTATGTTAAATATGAAGTCACAGCCCGAAGGTAGTTAGTGTGGGTTAGCATAAAGACTAGTCTGGCTCCAGGGGAGTCACTGGCCCATTCACTGGCCCATTGTTGTTTTACATTTGTTTTTTGTACATTTTAAGCAAATGAGACATAACGTTAATTAGTGAGCTTCAGAGGGGCTAGTTGGTGGATTTTCTTTTGTTTCCTCCTGTTTCCAGTCTTTGTGCTAAGATAACCATGTTCTGGCTGTAGCATCATATTTAGAGTATAGACATGAGAGTGGTATTGATCTTATCTAACTCTCAACAAGTAAGCGAATAAGCGTATTTCTCAAAAGGCTGACTATTCCGTTAATGTACCGATTAAAGTTTAGGTGCATGGACCAAAAAAAAAAACTTGCCTGAGACAAGAAATAATACTGGACCGTTTACCAGAGCTGACTGTGAGGTTTCAACCAAGACATTGTTTCTTGATAGAAACATTGCTGTTGGGTTGTTTTCTAAGCTTATAACATAACATATCAAGTTAGATTTATGAGTCAGTCACATGCAGTGTCAACCCACTTGCCTTAAAATGTCAGTTGTAAAACATATCTTTCCTCTCAGTAACAAGTTCAGAAGTCACGTTGAAAAATGTGAGGGTGCTTTGTGAAGCTAAATGACTCCATGGTTACCATTCGAGTTGTTTAGCACGTAATTACAATCCATAACCAACTGAATGACTTACTGATTTATGGAAAAAGAAATATTCACCCCTTATTTTCCTCTGAACTTTATTTGTCAACCGCAAAGTGAAGCAGTTGATTGACTTTATGGGGCCCCGGAGGAGTGCCGACATGTAGCGACCATTTGATGAAAATAAAACACACAAGTGGAAATCGGACTTGGGATTTGCGTACCACAGCATTATTATAAAGCCAAATAGCAGTCGACACATTTTTGGGTCAGGCTTCTTTGCCATTGCATAACAACGCTGGTTTCATTGGATGGTTGCCAATGTCTTAACAGCATATTAACGTCATGATTCCAAGCTTGTTGTAAGAGATGAAAAAAACAAACAAACTCCCCCATGGTTAGACGGCCTGCTGCTTGGACGCTGTATCTCCGTTATAAAATCTGTGAAAGCAGCAACATACAAGCATAATCTTGTGTTTTGGTACTGATCACTATCATAGCAGTTTTAAACAAATGTTTGCTTCTTGCTTCAATAGAGTTTAGATAGAGCAGATTGATTTCCAGAGAGAGGTAAATTAATTGGCTTGATACTGTGTTACTGATGACTTTAGACCTTGCAGTAACACAAACAACTACAAACAGCAATTATCTTCTTACTTAATGGAGGGAAAGCTGTATCCACCAACATTATATCCTTTACTTTTTCTTGTTCTCTGTGTCTTTGATTACCTTTGATATAAAGCATCGCACACTAGCCGGCGTGGTAAACATTTCATAATGTCACTCGACAGAGCTTCACTTTTTTTCCAGTTGAGGTCTCTGAATTGCATAGTTGGAGCAGCCATAATGAGCATCTTCAGTCCTTTTCAATACCTACTTATGAATAAACGCCCATTTATAACTTAGTACTGTATCCCTGGGAAACGTCAGAAACTGGAGATCAACTGAAGGACATCTACTATTGTTTTGTAATCATCATTTGAAAATCCTGCACACACTAACTTTAGCTTTTTGACTTGAGCTGAAACGCTGCATTTTTCTTCCCACAGACGCTGACTGCAGTGTATTTCTATTAATGCTCTGCCTTAAAAACAGCCATGTGCTTGATTGTGTTATCGGCCTATACGTGTTCTGTAGGCTCAGTGTATGAGACGTTCTCAATCACCTTCATCAAGTGCATTGTTTCTTTCATTCTTCTGATCAGTGACAGATGCTGTTCATTTCCTTTCAGGTTGATGAAATCTACCACGATGAATCTTTGGGAACCAACATCAACATTGTCCTTGTCCGCATGATAATGGTTGGGTACCGACAGGTGAGCTATCACTTTTGTCAATTTGTTGTCGTTTTCTATATGTGGAAATATATTTTCTGGCTAGCTGTTTCCCCGTTTCCAGTGTTTATACTAAGCTAAGCTAACCCACGTATTTACTCTACAGACGTGAGAGTGGTATCAATAGTCTCATATAACTCTCAGCAGGAAAATGAAAATTCTTATTTGCCAAAATGTCGAACTATTCCTCACTTACGTACATGTAAGTGACTGCATTAAAGTCGAGTTATATTTCCAAAATATGTCATATGTCAAATATGCGCTAAGGTGCTAATGGGTGCTTTTAAGTGAGTTAGGGAGTGTATCTGTTTGACTGACAGGTGCCTCTGTAAAAAAACGGCAGCAGTAACGTCTAACACCAAAGATGATGCTAAAGAAGTTGAGAAGTGCATAATACATAATTTCAGTAATTAATGATAGCAACCGCTCAGCACTGCATACTGGACATTAGCTCAATCAGCTGGGACTGATATTATGTTTATGTAACAGACAAATGAATGTGTACACAATGCAGAGCACAAACATATTTAAATAGTCAGATCTGGCTTACAAGAATATGTAGTAATGAGGTACAGATATACTATACATTATATGCATGGTGACAGACACCAGTGAGTCATTTGCTTCTTCCTAACATGTCCATCTATCTTTGAGTGCCTTTTAATCTACATATCTGCCTGGAGACTGGGCATTTTGCATTTGGCTTCTCCTGTCTGGTTGTCAAAACAGATAGATGCTGTTTAAACAGCACCAATTAGATGAGCTTGAACATGCTGAATGTGTCACCGGCCCTGTTAGCAGCACATAGTCAGAGACAAAAGTTTTGCCAGTTCTTCTGGATGCTTTCATTTGTCCTGGCCTCACACACTCTGTTGTCAGTCACCATACTACTTCATCCTCGACTGAGTTTTGTTGTTGAGTTGGATGGATTTTTATAACACGGAAGAAAAGACAGAAGAATTTTTTTCTATTTCCACTTACTATTTCTTATGCTAGACATAGCATAACAAATAGCATTGACTGACACTCCAGTTGCCAAACAGTATAATGACTGTAATTTACTGAAATATTTTTTAAACAGAAATTGTAAGATTTGATTGAGCTACCACTCATTTTTGAAAACATATAAAGGCACAGGAGTTTCACACACTCTACATTACAAATTTCATATTTATTAACTCAATTTCAAAGCCTTCAGTAAAACTAATATCTAACATCTCACCTACAGTCTGTGGACTCCTGTTTCCCCAGCTTTTATTCTCAGCCTGATCTTTAGTCACAGTCATGAGTACCTGAGTACGTTAGGTGAATGTTCCCTGGGAAATCAATCTAAAAGTTTCATTCGTTTCATGATTCTCAAAGTGAAAGTACACGCACACCAGAAGTGAATGTGTAATGGTGAAAGTCTTTTTCTTTCACCTTAGCAAGAACAGTGCAGAGGGAATTGATAGGGTGAGCAATTACATTTCTATTCACAGTTTCAGTGGGTAAAAACCTCTTCCTGGTCCTTGTGTTTCTGCAGTCTATCAGCCTTATCGAGCGTGGCAACCCATCCCGCAGCCTGGAGCAGGTGTGCCGATGGGCCAACACGCAGCAGCGCCGCGACCCTGACCACGCTGAGTATCACGACCACGCCATCTTCCTCACAAGGCAAGATTTTGGTCCCGCAGGTATGCAAGGTACTGTATTTTTCTCGATCGAGGCCTGTGCAGAGTGAGTGCTGATATCTGCTTCCATTCACAAAGGGTTTGGCTTCAAGTCTTGCCCAGGTAAGGTCGACGGAAACTTAAAAGTGGAGTCTGCAGCTGGGGTCACAAACCCAATTCTGCTAGGGGCGACCTCACAGGCAAATAATTACTGGGTAGATTTTCCAAACCTTGCTGACTTGACATTGATGCCACCCTGGATATGAAAAATTGAGATTGATATTATTGAAGAAGATTTTTGGCATGTAGTGAAAAATCAGAAATGTTTGTTTGTTTGTCATTTATGTAAACTAACTGTAGTTTTTTAGTCCTTATTCAGTTTTTTAAAGTTCAGTATGAACTTTTCTTCACTCATAAATAATGAATAGATAGTTCTGAATCCTAATAATACATGTATGCAATCATTTGGAGGAGTTCTGTACCATACATGTTGTTGTCAGTTTGTCTCACGCTGAATTTTTTCTTTTCAGCCCTTCAAAACATAATTTGAAGTGAGCAGCCTAACCGCCAGAGAAACTGGGTCCAGAATGAACAAACATCCTCTGTGCTCAAGTTCAATATCTTGCATTGACCTGTGTGTATTATTAGCTTTTAA
Organism: Maccullochella peelii; assembly: GCA_002120245.1. NCBI lineage: Eukaryota > Metazoa > Chordata > Actinopteri > Centrarchiformes > Percichthyidae > Maccullochella > Maccullochella peelii. Next base: position 35,639 of record LKNJ01000200.1, on the reverse strand, counting down.
AGCACACATGTCATGTTTAGAGGATGGCCTGAGGCTACCTGGTTTGCTTGTCACACCTCAGGATGTTGCCATAGCTGCCGTTGTGTTGTGTTCATAACACGGCCAGTTTCTATGGCACCTTGCACTGTGTTGGGCTGGACTTGGTGCTGTGTCTCAGGGTCACGAGCAGACATCACACTCCCTTGTCAAAGTTTAACTGTGAGATGGTAGATTCTATATCCAAATACAGATATTGGGCTGTGGGATAAAGAAGAAAATCTGTTTATGGAGTTTATGGAGTAGCTGCAAAGCAAATGGAGATAAAAACAACAATATGAATCACTTGAGTTTCTGAACTGATGAGTTTGCCACATTTACCAATGCACTGTAACCAAATCTGTAAATTATTTCAAGTGTTTTTGATCTGCTCTCCTTGCCACTCACTTATTTCCCATACAGTATGTTCAGTGTTTCAGTTTATCAACCAGATGACAGAGACCACCTCTCTCCTCACTCATGAGGCAGTGGAGAAACACACTTTTGATCCTAGCTGCTGCTGCTGCTGCACGTTTTCGCTTCAATGTGCAAAGCTCCCAAGGGCCTCTTCTTAGGAATTTAATCTGCATTCTCTTACATACTTTTTATCTGCCTTTCAGATAAAGGGTCATGCTCCACAGCTGCTTTCATGTTTCGCTATTTCACTTGCAGCACTAAATGTGTCCATTCTGTTGTCATTTATGAATAGGACCATCATCCATCTGGATCAAAAATTGGCCCTGATAAAGCGCCTTCATGACCACACTGTAGCAAAAATCCATCAAATACTCATTGACTGAAATAACTTGCTAATAGATGTTTCTATTTTAAAACACCACTAAAATAACCTGATATACATGCTTTCTAAGAGTCTTTATCACCGCTGCTGTCTGCTGCATTTTCTGCTTTTTACCTGCATGCCAAAAAGGTCTTCTGATGGTCAGAAAGCATGACAATGTTCTGAAAGCCACCAAAAGAAGGCTGGAACGAGCGTGTTTCTGAACCAAACCAACAAGCGCTAAGCTGAATCGCTGCACACCTCTTGATCGAGTTATGTTTAATGTTTGTGCTTTGCTTTAAAGTTTGGTGATCTGTGTGAAGTGTTGTGATGCCAGGGGGGGATGTCTGCTGGGTAATGATGACAGGCTTCCGAGCTTGCTGTTCACTTTGCTGGGACTTTCTTTATGTATAGTGAGAAGATGTTTAATTTACAAGCTGTCACGCAGGAGCTTCAGGGTCCTTCACACGCATTCCACTTGCCAAAGCTCTCCATAGTATCTGCTGTTAATTAGCGTTAAGCAAGGTGCTTTTCAGGTGTTTTAATATTGACATAAATGCTTCACTATTTTAATTTGGCACTTCACTAGTTAGGCACAGCCCAAAGATGTACTTTATAATCATTGAATGGCATCTGGCTCTGAATGCAGACTTGCTGCAAACATCACTGACACTGCATTTACCCTTCATTGAACATGTTTATGTTCTACACATTACTTTCATTTAGTGACTCATTAGAAGCACTTCACCTCCCTTTAGTTCACCTCGAAGGTTTGTTTTTATTATTTTGAGAGTGTTGCTGCCTAAACGCAGCCTACTGCATCAGATCAAAAGCAGTGCATACATATAGACACATGGGTTTGTCACTGAAAGAGACACAGCCTGTTATTTTTAAAATATACTCCAGACTTCAGAGGCAGTCAGACAGCCAGTGACCTTCACAATGACTGTAGCTCTCTTGAGTTCAATAATGTCACATCACAAGATCAGTTTCTACCTCAATCATCAGCACTGCATGAGAATGTCCTGACCTTCATCCTGGTACTTGATTATTAGGGCTGTGTGGTCTTTTCTGTTGCCCAGGTTACGCTCCAGTTACAGGGATGTGCCACCCACTGAGGAGCTGCACTCTGAACCACGAGGACGGCTTCTCCTCCGCCTTTGTGGTGGCTCATGAAACCGGCCATGTGTGAGTACTGGCATGATGATGAAAGCACCAGCGGCGTCTCACAGGATATTACTGCGTCCAATTAAGCCAATAGTTTTGCATGGTAACTGTAGTCTGTAATCAAAGGGGGCTCTGTTGTCTTAACAACACAAAGCATCTGGTTTCCTGTGCATTCAGGTACTCACCCGGGCAAGATGAGCTTATTCAGATCTGTTGTTGGAAAAACAACTGACTGAATAAATATAATATAAATACCACATATGAGCATGTGTACGTAGGTGTACACATAAACCGCATGTATTAGATTATATTGCTGTGCTGTCTGTTCATATATACACTCAGTGTCCACTTAATTAGGTTCACCTGTACAGTCTAATGCAATCCAATACAGCTGTTTGGCCATGAAGTCAACTTTTATGATGCCTATAATGTTCAGTTTTGTTGACACTGTCATAGAGGTGTTAATTAAATCACATGTTTATTATTGAGGTCATAGTTAGAGCCCATAGTTAAGCCTCATGTTTGTAAATAGACAGGACAAAAAATGAGAAACCCCTCTCAATATAATGTTGTCCAGTACAACACCACCTTTAATATGGCCTCAATAATAAACATGTAATATACACTTTTCCAACAATGTCACCAAAAACTGAACATTGTGCGCTTCGTTAAGGTAGATGTTACGGCAGGGCTGTTTATTGGATTGCATTCGATTGTACAGGTGTACCTAATAAAGTGGCCACTGAGTGTATGTTATATACTTTTAAAATGTTACAGGAGCAATATTTTTTAATACTACTTTGATTTCTCCAAAATTTCACCTAAGATTATAGGGTGGCTTGGGTGGATATTGTCATTGGGTGGGGTGTCACCATGGGAAATATAAAATTCTGCATTATATAATTTAATTTATACATGGACCATTTCAAATAATTTTATAAAATTCCCCTTTAAAAGCCCTATAATTGAAGTTTAAAAAGTATAAAGTAAGTAAAGTAAGTATTAGCAGTAACATGTAGCCAAATTATATACCAAATGTAGTAGTCCTCATTGGGGTTGGGGAATCAAACCTCAATACATTTTCAGTATCCGCTTAAATGTGTTTGTAGCATTGAGTATAATAAACTATCAAGTACTGAAACTGGCTGCTTTGAATGATTGGTCATATTCTTAGTCTTGTTTACTTATTTCTTCAACAGATATTTTTTGATTTAGACCAGAAAACTTTTTTTAAAGCTAATTTTGGACAGTATTTCATTTGGGCAAAGTTCTTGTACGGTTGCTTGTGTTAAGATGACCTTAAACTGATAAATTGAGACTTCTGGCTTCTTTTATTAAATGAAAAAATAGGTTTGTAGAAAGCGTGCATAGTCTTCAAAGTATAAAATTGAGGCATTACTGTACATAGTCTCTTTGTGTCTTTCAGCATGTTAAAGAAGTTATGTATGCTCAAGTACATGCAATCAGTATTTTTAAGTTGCACATGGTTTAGGTAGCAGAAGTTTTAACTCACAAAATGCCTCAAATCTGTACTTAAGGAAATTTTTTTTGTGTAATGCGTACAGACATGAGTGTCTGTACGCTAAATATAAAGCTACTGCCAGCAGCTGGTTAGCTTAGCTTAGCATATAAACTGGAAACAGCCACTGTCCAAAGGTAACAAAATCCACCTAACAGCACCTCTAAAGCTGAGGAGTCTTGTAGACATTCTGGAAACCGTGTTTCCCAGAATGTCAAACTATTTGTTTTAAATAAAGTACATAAGCAAACGTATTTAGTTACTTTCCACCTCTGTCCAGCTGTATGGCTCATTATTTAATGTTAGTGTAGCAACAGGCTGCATCCACCCTTCTGGATCTTCAGTCTGACTCATTAGCAGCTTCTGCCTATGGTCATAAACCACAGTTATCCTGGATAAGTACTGGTCCATTTCACACAGACTTCCTGTCCTCTAATGGGGTTCTAAAAGCGTCTGTGAACTGTGCCCCTTGCTGCGACACCAACATTGAAAAACTGGCCAGACAGGCTTGATTGACTGTCACATTGCACAAAAGAGCAGAAGAACAGGTCACCAACCTCTTCAGCAAGGGAGGGAGGGCAAGATCTCCAGCTTCTGACCAATCAGTGTCTTTGGAATTGCTACGCACAACACACTTGGCTAGTCAACACTGTCAATTAAGCCAGTTCAGTTAGAGTGCCTGTTTCCGGTGTAGCCTTCAACACCAAATATTTCCCTCAGACTGATTGACTGAGACATACAGTTGAAACGCAGATGTGCATCTCTGTCAAAACGAGCCTTAAAATCACCCGAAACTTCTCCACCATATGATGAAATTGATGGCAAACAGAAAATCAGGAATCCAAGGATTTTATCAAGCTTAAGACCTATTATAATATAAAAACAAAACAACACATGCAAATCTAAAATGAAAGACAAAGTGAGAGTAAAGCTTTGATTATAAAAATACATCAGCAGCATAATGATCAGATTTTTTTCACACCTTCTTCCCCCTTATTCCTTCACTTTCTATTGTCATCTACTTTAGTGCAGTAACAAACAGGACACATGTTAAAATGCATGTGAACAAAAATCAGGGTAAAAATCTGTTTGATGTGAGTGTAGTGGAAACTAATGTCCATTATGTTCAGTTTGCTGTCACTGTTCTCACTGTCCTTTTCATCATAGCCTAACTTACCAGAACATCAAAACAGACTTTAAATAATGAGCAAGAGATAATGGACATTGTATAAGTTGCACAATAACTCCCATTTTACACGCAAATGTTGCGAGAGGTTGAGTTGTTACAGGAAGATGAGACCCCAAAATTTGTAAATATAGGGCCCAGGTTCAAAACTACCGGAGTTTCCTTTTAAGATAATCCTTTATTAAACATACTAGACAGGAGATATGATAAGATGATTGATATGATGATATGATAATGATATTACATAATTAAGTGAAACATGTGCACACCCAGTACTTTTGCAAGTTTTTGAAAGGAAAATTTCTTATCTTATCATCCAGAAGCTTAAAGCTGAAATAGGCAATTTGAACACACACAATGGAAAACCTTCTGCTTCTCTCTCTGCTGACACGTGCCAAACATGCACATGAATTTTGCTGGGCTTGAAAATTAGTTATTTCAACCAAAAGTATAGTGAAATAATATTACTTACTGTAGCTTTAATCAGCATACTGACTCAGATGTTGGTCCAGGACGTAAATTAAGAAAAATGCAAGATGTTTAAATGCTATGTTGTACAATCAAATGTGTCAGGTGTGACATAATAATTAACCTCTAAATGCTGAATTATTCTCAGCAGGCAAAGGAAGTAGTAAAAGACTGAAATGCGCTGAGAGTGAGTTGGATGTGTGTGTCATACTTTGTAAATGCACCTTGCAGCCTTTAATTTTTCCAGTCACATGCTGACAGTGTTTTTTAGCACAAAAAATACCCAACACCTGTGGAATCTGAAAAATCGCTTGATTTTTAGATTGCCTCAAGAAGCAGCCAGATCTGAGAAGCTGTTCATCTGAATTATCCAATTTAATTTTAAATGTTTTCCTGCCTGATGAGGCAGGAATTATACTTCATGCATCAAGTCATCACACAAACTCTAAGCCTTTTCTAAAATGGGTTTGGAAAAGCTCTGTTCTTGGTCACAATTATGGCAGGTGGAAACCAATTTGCCTTGTGAATTTGTTTAATTAGATCTTGTTTGATTTTTAAAATAAGTTTTGTGGCATATACATTAAAGCAGCACAGTGTTTCAGTGTTTTGAACAGCTGTCTCATCACAGCAGTCATCTGACCGGACCTGACCAGCTGGGTCCTATCTGTCTCCTCATGTCTGTGTGGGTTTCCGCTGCGTGCTCTGGTTTCTGCAGTTCAAACACATGCAGGTTACGTGAAATGAAAACTATAAATTTCCAGCAGGTGTGAATATGTTCTTTCCCAGGTTATAACTCTTTGATAGACTGGCAACCTCTCCATGGTATTCTCTGCCTGTTATAAGCTTAAGCTTTCCATGACCCTAAACAGGAAAAGGGAGAATAAAAGTTGGATGGATAGATACATTATTGTAATTATGCTGTCCACAAGAGAGCGAATCCCACCCTGCTTCGTTATAGTAGTTGGCAAGTGGCAGATTTCACCCTAATAATTCACTTCTGAACCATCACTGAATATCTGTGCCATAGGCTTGCATTGCTCTTTAGATTGAACTTTGAGAATCACTCACTTGACTGGTCTCAGTCTGTCAAAGAGGTGATGTTTAAGGGAATACTTTGACTTTTGGGTGAAACACTTTTTTCTTGTCCTGCGGAGGGCTAGAAGAGAAGATTGAAACAACTTTAATGTCTGTATGGTAAATATGAAGCTACCACCAGCAGCCAGCTAACTTAGCTTAGCACAAAGACTGGAAACAGCTAGCCTGGTTCTGTCCAAAGGCACCTCTTAAGCTCAATAATTAACTCGTTGTATGTCGCTTGTTTAATCCATATAAATCTAAGTGTAAAAATGTCAATTCGCTGTTTGTGCCCAACTATTTCTTCTATTTTCTTGAAAAATGGCTCGGCTTCCATCAATTTCTGTGATTGCTGGCCACTCTATATAAGTCATCGCTGCTGATGACTTATATAACGAGAACTATTTGTGGGCGATCTCGTTAGAGATTATCCCTGCTTGATCTAATCTGTAGCATTTCATTAGCTCCCTGTCATTCAGCGTTTGGAGAATATTTCTCCTTCCTCTTTGTCTTTCCGCCATTTTCTCCTCTGCTTAAGAAACTCTTAAGCCTCTTAAAAGTCCTCCTCCCTACTCCTAACAGTTTTTACCTCAGGAGCTCTCTTCAGGGCTAAGATGCTTTGTGAATAACTTTTATCTTTACCAGGATCTAGTCTTAACTCTGAAGGGAAATTCTTAGAAAACGAATTTTCTTAGGAGCAACTCTAGGAAGCTTTATGAATATGGTCCCTGTAGTTTGGATTATTTTAACTGTTAGATATTTGGGCACTTTTCACCTCTGGTTTTTCATTTAGCAAAATGTACCAAACTTCTCAATGTAAACAGCTTAAGAAATGTATCTAAATAAAAGGCTAAATAAATCTATGGTTTTAGATAAGGAAATATCTGATCAAAGAATAGGTTCACTACACTAAGAATCTGACTAAGCATTGAGGTCAACTTTCAATACTTTTGTTCTATGTACACATTTTGATCAGTACTCAATAAGTATTAAGGCCCTTATTCCTCCTATACTTTACTCTCTTGTCTGTTTTGTATTTTAACTTAATTACAGGGAAGAAGTAAGATTGGTTTCATCATTTGCTCTTGTTTCACGCACCTTCTGTTCAATACATTTTTTCCCCATCAGGCTGGGCATGGAGCATGATGGCCAGGGAAATCGTTGCGCTGATGAGACCAGTATGGGCAGCATCATGGCACCACTTGTCCAAGCAGCTTTCCATCGCTATCACTGGTCACGTTGTAGCAAGCAGGAGCTCAATCGATACATCCAGTATGTTCTGTTTCTCTCAGTCCATGATTTCTCATTTTCTCTTGACCCCGTATTGGTTCAAAACTGCACAGCTTATGTGTGAAGCAGCTCAATAGGTTATTGATCTTTTTTTAGAACTTTCTTCTTATCTGGTCTGTTCTCCTGTTCTTCTCGTTTATTGCTCTATTATTCTCATCTTTTCCTCAGCTCCTATGACTGCCTGCTGGATGATCCATTTGAACACAAGTGGCCCAAGCTTCCTGAGCTCCCTGGAATAAATTATTCAATGGACGAGCAGTGCCGCTTTGATTTTGGTGTTGGTTACAAAATGTGCACAGCTGTAAGTCCTTCACACCTGTAAATTTGGTTTGAGTTATTTATTTATCTCCTTGAATCAGCAGAAATCCGGAGGTTCCCTCACATAGACAGACATTTATTACATGACCGGAAAAGCTGTTCCAACAACACAGTAATACCACAATACAGTACAAATACTGAATATATAAACACATAAAGGATAACTCATTAAAATGTTATGTTTTTACATGTGGGATTGCCTGAAAATAATACATCAAGTCTCTTTTGAGAGACACTATGGCACATTATCTTATAGAAAGTTGAGCATGTAGCTCTCATGGGAATTTAAAAAATTAAAACACGAGCCTCATCTGAAATTTAGCTGAGTGTGATAGTGATGTACAGTAAGGGTGGATTTTCCTCCTGCAGCATGAAAAAGCTCAATGAATGACTTTGTCTACTCGTCTACTTTTCCAATAAAAAACTGAAGCTCAGAATTGCTCTTTTTTCATTTAGTTTCGAACTTACGACCCTTGCAAGCAGCTGTGGTGCAGTCACCCTGACAACCAGTACTTTTGTAAAACCAAAAAAGGTCCTCCGGTGGATGGAACAGAGTGTGCACCAGGAAAGGTGGGAAATTAATTTGCTTTGAATTCAAAATGTTCTTTGTGCAAAAATTGCAAACTGAAGCTCTCTGAAGATACAGAGAAAATAAAAGAATCCTGAAATGGTTTCAAATGTCACTGTCAGTAGTCTGTACTATATGACCTTTCTTTCATTCTGTCTTCTAGCGCTGTCTTTTCTCCTGTCTTTGTCATATTTTTAGTGGTGCTTCAAGGGCCATTGCATCTGGAGATCCAGCCAGCAGCCTCAGGGCCATGATGGGACTTGGGGCTCCTGGTCCAAGTTTGGCTCTTGCTCCAGAACATGTGGAGGTGGAGTTCGCTCCCGCAACAGACAGTGCAACAACCCTCCGTAAGTGCTGTGGCCGCTAGGAAACTTTCAGTGGCCAGATAGTTTTTATGGTCTGTGTGTTCATCCAACAGATGATGACATACTGTAAGAGTGTGAATCCAGAGCTGGATAGCAGGGACAGTCTTTGATCCAGTGCTGGCTTTGATAAAGTTTGCGACAAACACTTGAATTGAAAGTGTTCAGGAGTGTGAGCTACTATATTGCCATTTTGTTACTATTTATATACTTTTAAGTTTTACATGATGACCTCTTTTTAACTTTAGCATATTTTTCAGTTTTATAGTTGACTCCTACAGCATATAATGAAGCATTTATCTTGTTTAGACCCTACAGACTTCTGATCTATGGTGGACTGTGAAAAACAAAATTGTAATACCACACAGGAAGTGGTGCGTTTTATAACTATTAATGAGGATAAATGACAAAAACAAAGTTTTATAATTCAGTATGGGTTTCAGGCACCAGGCTTGTTTAATAGGCCTTCGTCACAGCAGACACTTTTACTTGCCTTAAGGCACGGTCACATTAAGCATGTGTTTTCTATTTTCGGTGTAAACTTTGACCGTGCGGGTGTGCACAGTTAACAGAAACACTTGTGGGGATGTGTCAGCAACATTACACTACCACACTACAAACTCCAACATCGCTCGCATGCACTGTTTACAGTTTGTGATCGCTTTTTTCAATATTTATTTATGACTCATATCGAATCCATGACATTACATCCGTTTTCGAGGTTGAGTGTGGAGCATGCAGGTGTATTTACACCAACAATCAACAATGGCCGCATTCCAATTAGGTTTTCCAGTTCCAGGGCCCTGTATGGTGTCCTTAATGTAAGAGTATGTAGTGTAAAAAAAAGAAAGTTAAATTAAAACAGTCAATAAGCAGACTAAAAACTGACAATAGTAGCTGTGTCTAGATACTAATTGCTCAAATGACATACTTATCGGCATAGTATACTGTTTAAGCTGTTATTATACAAAAAAATCAACATACTTTACCATTTTATACTAACAGGAAATGATACCATATGTGTGACATCGGATGTCAATCAAACTGTCAGCTAACGTCAAAATGTTTTTTCTAAGATTTAATGCTTAGATTTTTAATTTTCCAATATTTTCTGGAGCTGTTTCACCACCACCCACAATTTATTTAAATTTTTCCAGCTGTGAGTAACGCCCCCATGTCCTTTATACGTTGCATTGTGGGAGAATAGTGTGCACCAACAACACATTCAAAATTGACAGTATTTAGTATGCATACTGTCTGGTTTGAATATACTTCATTTTGTAACTTTTCCATTGTGAACACACTGCATAGTAAAAACCTGCTTAGAGTCAGTATGTATTATGACACGGCGCGTGGGCTGTTGGTGTACACTATTCTCCCACAATGCAAATGGATGAGTTGCTCACAGCTGGAGGAAAATAAAACCCACAAACAAAAAATAAGAAAGTATAAAAGCTTTGTGAAAATGTTTTGCTTCCTTTTTGTGAAGTCTAATTGGCAGAGGTATTCCAAAGCTGTAGTATTATTGACATCCGACAGCACATGTATAGTTTCCTGTTAGTATAAAATGGATATGCTGACTTCTTGTGCTAACGAACAGTATACTATAAAGATTATTAGTATGCAGTACATACTGTATACAGTCAGTCTGTTGTTTGGAATTGAGACACAGCTACTGACAAAATTAAATATACTCAAAAAAGTTTGTATATATACTTAAAACTTGATTTTTGAGTGTGCTGTTGATGGACAATTGATTGGAATACAATGCAACAGGTAATAGAAGAGCTAGTCACAGTTGCAAAACATTTTAACAAATTACAAATGGTGGTGAGACAACGTCAACTTTGAAAAACATTGTGCTTTCTCCTTGTAAAGTTTAATTCACAGCAATTTGTCATTACATGATCATTTTCTTAGTTAGTACAAATTGGTAAATCTTATTATGCACCAATTCACCAAAGCAAATTCCTTGTATGTGAAAACCTACTTGGCAATAAATCTGATTCTGATTCTGATTTTGATTCTAAAGTAGATATCTTGTCTGCAAAAACAGTATACTATGAGAGTTTCATATAAATATATAGGACACACTATATACAGTTAATATGTAGAATGGATTAGAAGCACAGTATAAATAATAAAATGAACAATGGCTGAATTCCATTTAGCTGCTTAAGTTTCAGGGTCCTGGTACTGTGCATGCCAGCTCACTGTAGCACTGTCATCACTTACTGGGACACTTGTATAGATAGATCCGAGTCATCGTGTAACACCTGTGCTTTTTCATGTCAAAATGTCTGCCGTGAAAAAGGCCTGTTGTGTCAAGTTAAGTAACTATTTAAGTAACTCCACACCTGCAAAATCAACTGTTCAAACCTGTGGCAGAGAAAACCTTCACAATAAAAGCCTCCTTACTGAACAAGTGATACATTTGGGTTGTTAAGGCTTACATTGCCACTGAAATAACAGTGTTTTTATGATTTTCTTTTTTTGCTTGTTTTATTTTGATTTCAGCATCTTATCATTCCAGTTAAATTTAAATACAGTTTCACTTCTTAACATGTCAGTTTTTCTTATGCAGTTTCCAGCTGCCTATAAAATAGAAAGAAACTAAATACATTAAATAATACAGCCCCTTCAAAACCTCCTGCAATTATACCTAGAAGGACAACCTTTGGATCTTTTGGAATATTGTGATGGATAACGTCTTTAAAGGCATCATTTTGTTTTTGTCATTGATCAGGCCTGCCTACGGTGGGCGAGATTGCCCTGGCTCCGCTTTTGACTACCAGATATGCAACACAGAGGAGTGTGCTGGCCCTTACGAGGACTTCCGTGCTCAGCAGTGCATCCAGAGGAGCAACAAATACCACAAAAACATCAAGCACACCTGGTTACCGTATGAGCATCCAGATGGTAAGTCTGTAAAGAGCCAAAGCAAAGTTGGCTCTCTCTTTCAGAGGTTAGCTTGAAAGTTTCCTGCAAAGCAACAAGTGGGCAAGATGATATTTGCAGGACGCTGATCTCTTTATCAGATTCTGAAGATTTTTGGATGAACCATTGTGTGTGTGGGTGTGTGTTTTTGTGTTTTCAGAGGCCCGTAAGTGTGAGCTGAGCTGTAAGTCAAAGGAAACAGGAGAGGTGGTGTTCATGAACCAGGTGATGCATGATGGGACTCGCTGCAGCTACTCAGAACCCTTCAGCGTGTGCGCTCGAGGAGAGTGTCTGGTATGTTTCTACACAAACCTTGGCATGTTTCAAGAAATATAAAAATACTCTGCTTTGAATAATTATTTTTGCCAGGTGAGGTTGAAAGGTTCAGGGCTGATTTAAAACAGTAGATGGCGTGCTGAGCCATTTTCAACCCATGAAATGCCAATTTTTATAAATTTGGTAAAACATGTCAATATTAACACAAGCATTAATGTGTTTCATCACAGTACAGTCATATCATTTAGTTTACAGCTCAAAAACAGTTCGTCTTAGTCATTGTAAAAAAGGTTGTTGACGAACATATTTAGTCATAGTTTTCATTAATGAAATTAACAAGAAGCAAAACACATTTTTGAGTGGAGGGGGACTTCAAATATGACATATCTCTCTGCAGATCATTTTCTGTCAAGTGACATAATAATTACCATCTCAGTTTTGTAATACATTTTGTAAATGCCAATGATAATTTTTTTTTTTTAAATTTAAAGCTGGGGTAGGCAAAATCTGTGCAACCTATGCAAAACCTTCCCCCTCTCTCTCTGCTGCCTCCTATCACTCTGCTAAGCCCCTTCCACCAAACCCACAACTTCGACCGGCAGCCGCAGGAGTCGGTTATCCTGCAAAACCTTATCCCTCGTAGGGCTCACTCTCCACGGCGTGAGCCTCACCGAGACCGCGGTCCCTCCTGTTGCAACTTGTCTTTTCAAAGACGCCCCTCCAGCGCTTTGCAGCTGCAGAGCAGAGCGCCCCAGGCTTCAGAGGCAGCTGCAACGCCATCCAGCAGCGTGATGAGAGGCTAGTACACCACACACACGCCACTGTCCCCCCCTCAAATGTTATTCCCTACTGTTTGTCATCATGCCTCTTTGCCACTCGTCGATATGAGCGCCATGGCATCGAACATAATGAGCCCGAAGCTCTGTGTGGAGCCGGGACGTGTTGTTTTGTACTATACGCTGCTGTAGGCAAAGGAGGTGTTGGAAATTCTTCACAAGCTGCAGGATTTTCAGCAGGATTTTCTGCCATTGAATCAGGCTTTCACCGTCTGAAGGGACGTGCACGCGCATCTGCATTTGTAGCTCAGCCAATATGAAATCTCTCTGAAATCTCTGAAAACCTATGATTGGTCAAAGTCTCCCGTCACGGGATAGATTTTCTGAAGCCTGAAAACAGTCAAGAGGAGGGGCATAAGTAGAGGTTTGCTCTCAGACCACTTGAATTACAATATACTGAACGGTTATTATGGAATTTTTTCCCAATGACGCCAAAAAAATACTGCCTACCCCACCTTTAATTAAACCTTTAATACACAACATTTCATTAATAAAATGTAAAAATAAAATCATTTTTTTATAAATACCATTTTATAATTTTTTGAGACGATATGAAAACACTACAAAATAAATCCAATACAAAAGTGCAATATTTGTATTGGATTAAACCCATGGTGTTGCCTTTTGCAGTCATTTCTATGCAAGTTTTAGGCCAGAGATCAGTATCCTCGTGCAGTGGAATGTCAGGAGGAAAATGGAATAAAAATATCACCTGACAAGGAGCTGAGTTTGGAAATGCCCTTTCCCCTCAGTGCTTCATCTTTACTAGAGTGTATTTTAATGATGAAGATAGCGTCCTTAGAAAGAGTTGTAAACAATTGTAAATAATTGTGAATATACTACACTCTCAAACACTGACATTATTTTGACTCACTATTCATCTTGAGACTTTTGTTGCAGATTAGCTGCTCAGTGTTTTGGCTACATTTCTGTTATGTCTGGGTGTGTTTCCAATATGTATCATCTTAAACCAGGCTCCAAACCAGATGCAGCGTTTTACCACAGTAACATTTTCCCGGTGGCATAACCTCAGCCTGTAGAGTCAGGCGCAGCGTTGCCCTGATTTGATTGACTGTCTTTGCCCTTCCCCCTCACAGCATGTAGGCTGCGACAAAGAGGTCGGCTCTTACAAACAGGAGGACAAATGTGGAGTGTGTGAGGGGGACAATTCCCACTGTCGCACCGTGAAGCTGACGCTCACCAAGACGCCCAAAAAGAACGGTAACTATGTGGAAAGGCCAGTGCTGAAATCAGCGACTCTGTTTCGGATGACTTATTATTTGAGATGCTGTCATCATTTAAGATCAAAGTCCCTAATCCAGAGGCCTTAAACACATCTTCAATGTGTGACCACAGCCCGTATCCCACACTATCATCAAACAAAAGACCGAACTTTCAGTCTCTCTTCAGAAATAATTGGATGCTATTACAGCCCAGAATATGTGTCCACTGTTTAGGGCTCCCAGCTGTACCATGTGTGTCTCTTTGTCTTGTAAGGAATGCTGAAAATGTTTGACATCCCAATTGGAGCCCGCCACATTGTTATCGAGGAGAACGAGACGTCCCCTCATATAATTGGTGAGTGTGTCTAACATACTTGAAAAAACGTGAAACTAAGTTACAGAATTGGTTTGTAAATATATGTGTGTGTGTGTGTGTGTGTGAGCGTGTCACGTGACTGTAGTTGCTGGGTTGTTTACCTTGTAAGACTAGTTGTATAATTTCATTGACTGGAACAGTCCAGTGCACAGGGTCACCAAGTTCAGCTTCTTTACTCAATAAAGAACATGAAATGGTCAGTTCACCCAAAACACACGCAAAGATAAAAATAGCTTTGACTTCATTTGTCCGGGTTTTGAGAAATCTGTCTGTGAGATGTCTGTCGCCCCTCCAGTACAATGGGTGCCGCTCACAGGATTCAAAAATGATCAAACTCAACACCAACAAGACTTTCTGAACCTCATGCAAGAAGCACTCATACGAACATATTCGTTCGACAGTTTTATCATACTTAGAATTAGAAAATGTGGTGCCATAATCCGAATGCATTTGGAGTTTAAATATGTTACCAAAATCAATTAAACTAAAAATAAGTAACAACAATAAAACCTAATTCAAAATGTATATTATTTATTATGTGATTGTTTTGGGGCCCCTAATAAAACTACTGACACTGCTAAATTTGTTATGCTTTCTGCTGATTTCTGACAGAAAGATTTCAAGCTCTGTAGTGTGAAACTCTATATTTGTGAATGAAACGAAGACGCACCGAGTCATGAACAGGTGGCATTCATCAACAAGGAATGTACGTTTGCATACACAGAAAAAGAGTGAGAGAAGTTAAGGATACAAAAATGTGCTTGCATGAGTCCCAGTGTCCTCCTGGTTACTTGGGATGTCCATAGTTATTATACTGTTAAGGGTTATCATTGCAACTACTTTCTAGTGAAGTAGTGAACCTATAGAAGCTGGATGCATGTGCCTTCGTTCAAAAAAAGTATTTTATCTCTAAAATGAAGGAATAACTTCTAGGTGAGCTGTGAGATCTGAACTTCTGCCACTATTGCTTGTCTTCTCATGGATGAACTCTTTTCAGTTGTGCAGAAGTAAATAAACGTTTTACACATACTTACAAATTACCTACAAACATGTATGGATAAATATAATAATGTAATGTAATTATACAAATACAGAAAGTAGCTGGCGAACATGTAAATTAGTAGATACAATTCAGCAGAGCATGTTGTTTCAACAATAGCCATCACATAAATGTTAAGGTAAACTTTCAAAATAAATGTCATCAGACACTGCTGTAGCTTGATTAAGAAAACTCACATCATTCTTGACTTCTGCACTGACAACCACAGGGTGAATACATTAAAGGAAAACTGCACTAGATACTTTTATGTACATTAACTCTGTGTCAGAGTTGAAACGCATTGTAACTGCTGTGAATCCAAACTGAACTTTTCAGAGCCAGATTTCAAGCTTAAAGAGCATATTTATAGATATAGATGATTGATTGAAAAAAGATTTTCAGTGGAGAATTCTTTTAACAGATCAAACCAAATGCCAGTATACAAGCCTATGCATAATTAGCATACAGTACATATAGCCAGGAGGGATGCCCCCTGTGGTGTGTGATGACTTGTTTTACATAAATGTCATCCCCCTTCTATCCAGATCAGTACAAGGAAACGTTTCTGAGAACAATTCTGCAAAAGTTAGTCACTGTGTGAATTTGACATTTTACATGCTATAGTTGTGAAGTGAAGAATTCACCATTTCTTGTCCCTGAAGCTGAAGGAGATTAGCATGGTGTGCTGGGTCTTATATTCCATCAATGCAGCCTGGTGCCTCAGTGGTTAGCACTGTCGCCTCACAGCAAGAAGGTCCTGGGTTGGTACCCCAGCTGGGCCTTTCTGTGTGGAGTTTGCATGTCCGGGTGCTCCAGTCTCCCCCACCACGTTAGGTTAATTCTCCTGTCAGTACCCTTGACCAAGGCTTTGGCTTAGAACTGAAGTTGGTCCCCGGGCGCTAAAATGTCTTCAGGTGTGAGAAGGAGTGGCAGACTCATATCATTCAGCTTACAGTAGCTCTCGGGTCGACTGCCATGAGACCCTTCCTCTCCAGCTTTTATTAGCTCATGGGAAGAAGAGATGACACACAACTTGGAGAAATGACTGTTGGCTAACCACAACGCTGAACACCTGAAAATATATACTGACACGTTCCCTGCTTAAAGAACAATCTTAGAGTTGTTTGGTGGGGTTTGAGCCCAAAATTCAGTTCAATTTTTTGTATTTTCAATGAACGAAACTAGATGTTCACACATTCTTTCCCATCACACATGCATAAGACATTTTTCCTCATCATTGACAGCTGTGAAGAATCAAGTTACTGGAAATTTCATACTGAATGCAAAAAGTGAAGACGCGGAGTCAAAGACCTTCATCGAAAATGGTTTACAGTGGGAGTATTCCATCGATGGTGAGAAGGAGACCCTGAAAACAACGGGTCCTCTGCATGAAGGCATTGTAGTGCTGGTGAGTGGGACTGAATTATCATATTTTACTTTAATTTTTTCATTGTCTAATAAACTTTCTTTGCCTCGTTGCAGGTCATTCCCCAGGAAGAAGATGCAAAGATCAGCTTGACATACAAGTATATCATACATGAGGACCTGTTACCGCTTATTACCAACAACAATGTTCTTCTGGCTGAAATTGATACCTATGAGTGGGCACTGAAGAGCTGGTCTCCGTGCTCCAAACCTTGTGGGGGAGGTCAGTGAGTGCATAAATAACAATTAAAGCTGCAAGTCATAGCTTGGTGTGTGTTCATGGAACAAAAAAGATGAATGACATCACTCAATAATGAAAACAATCATTAGTTGTTACCCTAGATGAAATATATATTTGTGTATTTAACAATGCTGTATGTCTGCATGACCTTGCTGGAAGAATAATTATGTACACTTTTCCATCCTTCAGGCATTCAGTACACAAAATATGGATGCAGGAGAAAGAGTGACAGCCGTCTGGTACATCGCAACTTTTGTGAAACCAGCAAAAAGCCCAAACCCATCCGCAAACGCTGCAATGTCCAAGAGTGCAGCCAGCCCACGTAAGTTCAAGAACAAGAAAACTAAGCACATGTCAAGCAGTATGAACCAACAGAGAACAAAGCAAGGGGACCGGTATATGTAGGGAGTGACTTATGAGGCAATGAGGTGCAGGTGGGAAGATGTGCAGGCAAGCTCAGGTGAGGGGAATGAGGTGATTGCAGGGCAGATGGGAGTGGCAGGACTTTGAATCACAGGGGGAAAGTCTAAGGGCATCTGGTGGACAAATGAAAAATACCACTGGGAAAACAGATATTTGGTAGGAAGGGAGATACAGGGAGACAGACTATGACATTAAAAGGTAATGATAATAATGGCTTTTCCTACATATATCCACACTGACATGATTTACGTCATTTTAGAGGGAACATAAGTGATATTCTTGACTAGAGTAAAAAAAAATGTAATTGCCACGTGACAGGGAAATCTTTTCAAAGAGCCTGCTGTGCTGACAGGTGGGTGGTGGAAGAGTGGAGTCCCTGCAGTAAGAGCTGCGGGAAGCTCGGCTACCACACCAGGGTGGTGCAGTGCATGCAAGCGCTCCACAACGGAACCAACAGACCCGTCCACAGCAAACACTGCACCGAGGATCGGCCGGAGACCAGGAGAGCCTGTAACCACACCACATGCCCCGCCCAGTGGAGGACAGGGGCCTGGTCTCAGGTGAGCGAGGAGGACAGTCAGTTGCACCACAAGTTCTTCAGTTCAGACTTAGCCTAGTTGTAACGTAAGTGTTGACTTAGTGGAGATTTAAGCATCACTGAATTAAAGCTAGTTGCACCACACAAACTAATTCTTACGTAGCCACTAATTGTTAATAAATATTTACACCTACTGGGTCAAATTCAGTCAGTACCAACTTAACAGAATAGTGGTAAAGTAACGTAAAGCAAATTTCCAACACGTTATGCCGATTTACCTTGGTGCACAAAGAGCTAATTATTTTTGTTTTAATTGAAAACACAAGAAATTAACTGAGGAATTAGCAGGTGTTTATTTTGAATTTTAAAAACGGAACAGCAGAAACAAAAATGTATAATACAAACATTTGTGGTAAATTATTTTTGCAACATATTCATTTTGTAGTTTTACTATTTCCCATTTTTAACATGATCAGCAGCTCATATGAGTTTGCATAACTGGATACTTTTCTGAGCTGTGCTCACAACAGAAGGATTTTGTTCTTTGTAAACCACTTTAGCCATTCCCTTTTTGTAGAGGGACATTTGGGTAGATAAAGTCAGAGTGAATATCAATTTAAACCAATCTGTTTCTTTTTTTTTTTTTTTTTAATCCAGGTCCTTTTAAGTGAAAATCAATAAAACCTGAAAACAATGAGCTTACATGTATGCCAAGTATATGCTAAGTCATACAAATATAGAAGGATGGTAACGGTGTGAGTTTCCTCGCATAACATGAAACCTGACATATACATGAATTAAATAAAAGCATTGTTGTTCTGCTCACATGGCTGTTGTCAACGTTGACAAATCCTTTCATAAACATGTCGTGGCAATCTTAATGCTCAAACACAAATGTGTGGATGCATGTGTCAAGATTAAATAGTTGTATGTGGTAGACCCTGACCGCGGTTGTCAAGAGCTGTGACTTAATAAATATATAAGTTCATATGTTTCCTATATCTTCAATGTGTGTGTGTCTGTTTGTGTTGGTGGTGTGGCAGTGTTCGGTGACCTGTGGCGAAGGGATTCAGCAAAGGCAGGTGGTTTGCAAGGCCAGCGACAACACCATCGGCGAATGTGAAGGCGAGAAGCCAGAAACAGTCCTCATTTGCAAACTAAGTCCTTGTCCAGGTGAGCTCCACATGCATGTAATATAACTAGGAGCAATATTCACCAATTTACTTACATAAACTGTTAGAGAAACTGCTTCTGCATAATCAAGTCGTTTCATTTCCATAATGGATACAGAAAGACTGACTGTGAAGAACGGGCACAAAGATTTTTATGTTTCTTTGAAGAACTTGTGGGTGGTTAATGTCTGCTGCATCATCCACATTTAGTCATAATCCTCTGGCAGTAGATTTAAGCAAGGCCAAATAAGGATACTGCGTATGATGTTTTTCCGACTCAGAAGTTGTCTCACAGCCAGATCAAACTGAACACATGGTTTGGTCTTCTTACATGATAATTTGCTCATGTAATTGAGCAGAATTGAGCCAGTACCAACAGTTAGAATTGCAAATTTAACACGAGTCCACAGTGAAACAATCAACTTACTTACGTCAGTTATGTCAGAAATTGGCGCAGAAGGCCCAAATTGTAGGCTTACACCTTTTTCATCACCGCGGGATGCCATTTACATAAACATTGTGTGATTGACTACATTTTTTATTTGTATGATGAATTACACCAGCTGGTCTAAGTGCACTAAGTATTCTAAGGCCAAAGAACCGTGTCCTTAGTCCTTGTCCTTAGTTTATGCAGTTTCCTAAAGGAAATTTTAGCTTCTGTGTTAAAACATTTCTGCACTGATTCCCTCCAACAGCTTTTTTTCATGTTGCTTTCTCTTTAAAGAGGTGGGGTCCACCAATGTTTTCTGTTTCCTTGCATAGGCAGTGAGTGGAAAATGGAGAAGAGGTCCAGGTTGTGCCCTGCGTTCTGTAAATAGCACCAGGCTTTATTATAGGTTTCAGACAACATGGCTCTGTGTTCTTACAGTAGCAAGAGGTTGTCAAGAACTTTTCTTGGGTCTCGTGGCTGCTGTTTAACGTCTTATTTAGAAATATTTTTTAGCCCAATTTTGTCCTCCACTCCAGGACAGCCAGTGTCTTCTCTCACCATTGAAACAATGGAAAACTCCACAATAAAAGACGAAGCTGTACACCAAAGGACTCCTGAATATCCTGTCCACAAAATCTCTTCAAGTAAGGCAATATGTAATTTGTTTCAAAAATCAAGTGTTTTTTTTTTCTTTTCCAAATCCTGCTCTGAATGTTGCTCTCTGTTATTACTAGACGAGCCATGTCTGGGGGATAAATCGATTTTCTGTCAAATGGAGGTTCTTGCCCGTTATTGTTCCATCCCTGGATATAATAAGCTTTGTTGTGAATCTTGCAACAAGAAGGAAAACCTCGCCACATATGCTCCTGACCTCCAAAACACCCCAGTAGCCTCATGTGAACCTGAGACCTCCGATCCTTCTCACCCTGCATCACCCAAGGCTCCTCTACCCACTACGACCCAGAGCCCGCCGCAAACCACTAAAGCCATCAGTAGACGGCTTCGCTCCACTGCCCCGGTGCCAACCACCGCCGCTGCTGCTAAAGCCTCGCCATCCACAGGTGCTGCTCAGCCCCAGGGTCCCACCAGCGATTCCTTCCTCACAGCTGGGAAGGGAGACTCAGACCCGAGGCCTATTCTACCTCCAGGGCCGCCACAGCCCACAGCAGACTCCAGTGGAGTTGCCTCTAAAGAGCACAGACCAAACAGCACTTTAGGCCCAGTCGCAGCCAGGTCAAGAAGGGATGATTTAGGATCTGAGAGGGACTCGAGTCACAGAACCCTGTCAGCTCAGAAATGAACACAGCGAGCGTTGTTGTTGTCTCATACATCAGCTCAACCTTTGCAGCATCTGATAGACTCATAGTCTTGCTGCAGATATTTTCTTTCTTTTTTTAAAAAAGATTTTTATTTTCCATGCCAGTGAACTTAGACCAGACCAGAGATGGTTACCTCATCAAAACTCCAGAGTGATCTGTGTGCAGCATCGCTCTGCCCTCTGTGTTCCAAATATGAAACGGAAGGAAAAAAAAGTTGTCAGGTGCTGTAAACTAAAACGACTACAAGACGTGTTCAAAATGTGATGACTGCATTGCTACATTCATGTTTTTATCTGTGTAC
This sequence comes from Maccullochella peelii, assembly GCA_002120245.1. Lineage (NCBI taxonomy): Eukaryota > Metazoa > Chordata > Actinopteri > Centrarchiformes > Percichthyidae > Maccullochella > Maccullochella peelii. Next base: position 14,358 of record LKNJ01000200.1, on the reverse strand, counting down.
AGTTGTGCAAGCCTGTTTTTTCAAGTGCATTAGAACTACTATTGAACTTGTATTGTGAACATGTAAGGAGAGGTCAAAGGCCATGGTTTTGGAGGTGCATGTGTCAGCTATGGAGACTAGAGTGTTCCACCAGAATAATTATAGATCCTGCCAGTGTTCACTCATAATCAATTAATATATTGCTAAGTTATATGAAATTTTAATGATGCATTCAATAACGCAAAGTAAATTTGCAGATTAACAATTTTAATTTCTTATTCTGTTTTAAGAATTGATAGAATTTTAAAATAGAATTGCAAAAATAATTTTAAAAAAGCTTTTGAATAGTATTGATAATGTTTCTCACAATTCTTTGTCTGATACAGTTTCCCTTTCATGATTCCTGTGACTCCAGACATGTGCTCAGCAGAGGGTAGCAGCACCATGCATTGCATAACAGCTGGCCAATCAGTGCTCCTGTTGCTTTTGCCAACTTTAAAAGCTCTTTCAAAGGAATAGCTTAACATTTTTGGAATTGCGCTTATTCGCTTCCTTGCTGACGGTTAGAGGAGAAGTTCGATGCCACTCTTATATCAGTGCATGGCGCTAGAGCCAGGAGGTTGTTAGCCTAGGATAAAGACTGGAAACAGGGAGAAACAGTTCAAAGTTCAAAAATGTGCCTCTAAAGCTCACTAATTATAGCGTGTTGTATTTTGTTTGTTTAATCTATAAAGAAACTTATGTAAAAACAGTTTTTAGGTTTAGGGAGTTACGTACTTTAACTAGTTCTTGACGAACAGCTGGGTGCAGTGACTTCCAGGAGTCTTGTCATCACCAAGAAAAAGCTACTGCCCCTCAAACCAACATTTTTGGGGGGTTTTTTGTTTACAATTTTTAGAGGTTTAGAGGTGAAATATGTATTTCCTCACTTTGCACAGAGACAGGCTAGCTATTTCCCCTTGTTTCCAGTCATTATGCTTCGCCTCCTAACTCCAGCTTCATGTTTTCAGTACAGACATGAGAGTGGTATCAATCTTATTATCTAATTCTCAGCAAGAAAGCGAATAAGCATATTTCCCAAAATGTCAAAATTGTCTTTTTATTGATTTTAATCTTTTTACTTAGATTTGTTATTCTTCGTTTAAATGCAAATGTAATTTATGAATTCATAATTGCTTTTAAAATGTGTCTAATTGATAATAATAAAACAGCTGTTAAGTCTACAATTATTCCAGTGACACACACCAGACTCCATAGTCATCACTCCTGGCAGGGAGCTTCATGGCTTCTCTGTCCCCGGTGCTCTTTTTTGTTGTTTGTTCCCAAATCCTACGTACTGGTGATTATCCTTACTGGTAAGAAATCATGACTGTTTGTAAGCCAACCCCACTGTAGCATGCCCTCTGTCTGCCTTTGTGGAAGTCACGTACGCTTTGAAAACAAAAAAGATTTAAGAAAAACTCATTATGTTAGTTTTTGTAACTGATATGTTTTTCCAGATAATAATGTATATAATGTAAATTTCAAGTGATGAAAAGAAATTAACAACCAGGATTAGAATGGAAGGTATGTTGCAACTGGAAAATACAGGCAAGGCTGTAAGTCTACAGACTGTGGTTGGTCATACTGTTACACCATTCCTGCATTGCAGTTCATAACATTATGTTTATTGTATAGTTCTTGTATATACGTACGTGAATGAAAGCTTTAAATGTTAATATTTATTGAATTTTTAAGTGGTATGGAGAACAAAGTAAAACACGTTTGAAAAAATGGAGATGCTTGTTATTTCACTTTCCTCTATTTAGCCTCTATTTACTGTTGTCATATTTCATTTTGAGCTGTTTCTTATTTGGCTTCCATTTAGAGGTGGACATGTACAACTATGTGAAGAAACATTTGTAATAGCTACTGTAATTAAGTGTCCTTCAATCTTTTTTTTACAAACCGTACACAGATTAATTCAGCCTGAACTGCGTCATGTAGATTTACTGTATTTGAGTTGAGAAAAGGCACCTTTTATGTAGTGTTGCTTTTAATGTGGTATTCAAAATATTTTTGCCATGTGATGGATGAAAATGAATCAGGAAAAACAGGCACATTCAAGCACTTTATTCATTTTGTCCAGTCATATGCAGGGAGTCGTGCTGTTAGTCATGTGTCAACAGACAGTGATGTCTCCTAAACAGGAAATCTTGATGAGGTCTGAGTGGCACACCATGACATTATTTCCTATTATAAACCAGCTTCCTTCTGCCAGCCTGGCATTGGGCTGCTAACACTGGTCTCTGCCAGCTCTGCTCTGTTGAGCGTTGGAGCTGCCCTTTCAGCTGAGACGCATTTCTACTCTTGCTGAAAGGGCAGTGTTCTGTCGAGCAGCCGGGCTGTCAGCATGCCTCCATCTCCCAGTCTTCCCCTGTGAGTGATGGCAGGGTGCTGCTGCTGTATGGGTGTCACACAGTCAGCCTAGGGTGGCGCTCGCTGTGAGACGTCTGCGGAGGTGTCTGGTGAAATCCAGCTGTGCTCGGGGCAAAGCCTGATTGACAATGGACTTTGGCAACCAGCCCTGAGAACAAAATTAACTTTGTTAGACTTCTGAATTGTATTTTGATGACTGTCGGTCTTGGTAAACAATAGATAGTGAGTATCAGCTAGCTAGCCTGCTGCTGTACTATAAATATGTGCTGTTTTCTGATCAAAATTAGAAGTCTAAAATCCAAGCTGAGATAACCCTTATGACATCACTATGACAGCATCAGGATTATTTTTTTCAAACTTTGGAGCTCCCTTCAGACCCACAGACGACAAGTGTTTTCACAGTAAACTGAACTTAATGTGTAAAATCATTCACCTTCACTGCTTTCAAGGTCAAGATAGCAGAACTAAACACCAGCTACATCTAGCTACACTATCCCAACAGTTTATTTACTTCAAACCATCAGCTCCTCATTCCTCACTTGCTGCTGTTGATTGATTGTGCTCTTTACACCCTCCACTACCTCCAGCCTTCTGTAGCTATTCCTTATCGCAAAATTGTGTATTCCATATCACAGTGATTTGTATCTGCTGGGTTCTGTGCTGTTAAACCTGGGTGGATATGAACTATACACTCTACGTTTACATAAAGCATCTTACAGAGCAGATTGTGACCTGAAATACATATGTTTAGAGGCATTTCTACAGTGATCATTTCAGGCTGCTTGTCCCAGACTGAAGTTTGCACATCATTTCATATTGCTTTACTAAAATAGATCAGTTGTGTGTGGTATTGGTTTGTTTTTGAGTTGTTCAGTTCTTGCGTAGAGAAGAAAATGGCCAATCTATGAAGCTGGAGAAGTAATAGGAAAAGCACCTGCACACCCCATTTGTGCAATATTAATTTATGACACAAATAAATGCAATAGACTAAATGAATATTGCACACATCTGTCTGCAGATGCTTTTCCTATTATTGTTTACAAAATGGAAATAGAATACATGAATTTACCTTTACATCCATATTAAGAAGCCATGTGAAGCGACTTTTTCTTGTATCCTTGTCCAGACGCTGAATGATGATGCAGGTTGGTCCGTCCTCAGCTCTATAAACAAAATCCATGAACAGCTGTCATCTTTCTTGTGTTTATCAATGTATAGGAATTAATTCAGATTTACTAGACCCTAATGTCATATACATCATTGCTAGCAGCATGACTCTAGGGCAATGGTGGAAAGTAACTCACTCAAATTTACTGAAGTACTGTACTGTTGTGCAATTTTGATCCCTACAATTCAGAGGCACATATTGTACTTTTTACTCGAGTACAATTATTTGATAACTTTACACCACCGTGCTGCCCTAAATCAACTGAATTTAATTAAGTCAACTCAAATAAAGTAATTTTAAAAAAAAAAATTAATTGAATTAACTCAAATTAATTAAATTACACTACATGATTTGAATAAAAACTAATAATTAAAAAAACATTAACACAATAACACTTGATTGAAATAAATTAGCAGATAAATTGAATAAATAAATCAAAATAAATTAATTTAAATGAAAATTAAATGAATGTGAAATAAAATATTCATCATTACAAAAGCGTGAATAGGATCTAGTTTGGATTAGATTAGATTAAATTAGACTAAGTTAAAAATAAAACATTAAATAAAAAATAATTGTTATTAAATTTAAATATTAAATATATAATATATATAATATTAAATTAATTAAATTAAATTAACTCAAATAAATTAAAATGTCATGAAATTTGGTACAGACATTCTTGCTGCCCTCAGGATAATTTCTAATGACCTTGGTGATCCCTTAACTTTTCCTTATATAGTGCCGATACTTTGATTTATGATCAAATACCTGCAAAACAAATGCCATTCCCATCAACCTCAGCTGCGTTGTGTTGTGCTAAATAGCAAATGTTACAGTGGCATGCTAACATACTACATTAAGATGGTGGACATGGTAAGCATTATACTTGGTAACCATGGCCAAGTATTTTTATCTCACACACATGAGATATGACTGCAAACATTTAAGGCCACTGATATTAGCCTGTGCTGAGAACTTTACCACAGACCAAATGGATATGTCAGAGCAAATCAAAACACACCACTGCATTTTTTTTTACTGTAGAGTCAAATATGCTTTTCCATTTTGTTGTGACAGCTTACTACCTGGGCAAATGAGATTACTCTACTCAGAGGCTTAATGAAGCTGCTGAATATATTTTAAGACATGATGATTGATGCCTATTTGAAACAGAGTTGCGCCTAGTCTGCACATGAGCCTACCTGACAAAGCCTGCCTGAGGTGGGAAGGACTCCAGCTGAATCGCACCTCCTCCAAGATAAACGCTGGAGTTTTGTTTACAGCTGTGTCTGACACTCAGGAAATCCCTTTGACCAATCATATTTCCTGCTGTCTCAGCTGAAACCTCGTGAGTGACAATCGTTTCAGGTCCAACACGTTTCAGAACCTGCAACACAAGAGACACAAATATGAAATTCACTTTGCAACACATTATATGGACTTCAGGACTGACCTGCAATGTAATGTATGCAATGCAAGGGCTAGCAATGTGAGAATACATTTCTTGCTGCAAATAAATGTGTAAAGCACACTTCAATGAATTACGGTTATAAACAGAAATGTGCAGACATCTAGACCTTCATAAAGTAAAAATGAAGTCTTAACTGAAATATAGTTTGAAAAATTATACTGATCTCCTCTAAACTCAGGCTTAAAAAGTATTTGTCTATGTGTAACCTCAGGTATTTTTATGTGTAATAGTTTCACAGATGATGGAATTTCCAATTATCATGTGAGTTGTTGAAAGGTCAGCAGCTCACCTTGATATGCTGTATGCTCGGGTTCCACTGGTGCATTTCCTCCACTCTGACAAACAGGAGGTTGTAGAGCTCGTCCACGCTGGCCTCCAGGACCGCTTCCAGTCTGAAGACCTTCCTGGCTCCCGGCATCACTTTGCTACAGATCACATCCCCATTGCTCTGAAAAGGAGCAACAAACAAGCAGTCGCATATAAGCACAATGAACACAATGGTTAACTTATTTGAGACTGTGAAAATTGGAGACAAATTAACTTTGGAGAAGATACAAGGAACTTTAATTAGGGTGGCACATTAATCAATCATAAGTTACCTCTGTGATCTCAACCTTCCATCCTTGTTTGTCTTCTAACAAAAGGAGTGCATTCCTCATTGCTTCTTGGCCTTGCTGTACATAGAACAGCTGATCTTTCGAAGGCACAGGCTTTACATCTTCAGGTTTGGGCTCTGCAAAAGATTCTTCTTAGAAATATTTTGATAACCACACTCACAAAATGATGAATGATGAAACCAACAGATTTATGCATTTTACCATTATACTTTAATTCAGCATGTGTTCTCGTGTGATGTTGGATCTGTCCCCATTTCTGCAGGTGTGTGATCTCCTGGCCTATCACTGCCACAGCTGTGCGTTGAAGTCCTGCATTGATTGAACAGATAAAAGAGATGAAAAAGAAAAAAGCTCAGTACTCTTACCCAGAATGCAGCATTTGCTTGAAAAAGAATGAGAAAGAGAAGAGAGAAAAGACCTTCCTCAGATTATTGAGTGTTTACCTGCCATACTCCTCAGATGTGGGTAGGAGATTCCACAGCAGAGCTTTACAACAGCAGGCAGCATATTGTCTATCTTCGGCAGTGACAGCAAAGTAACAGAGTGTGTCTCTGGTCTTTATATGGCTTGTGAAGGACGTTCCTCTGAGATAAGGGCCAGAAAGAAGATAGAACCTGCTCTGAATTCTGTCCTGAAGGCCACACTTGATAAGTGTGAGTTTTATCAACTAAAACACAGCTTATTTAGTGTGTGAATATTAAATCACAATTTCAAAACTATGTGGGAGACTAGTATCTCCTAACTTAGGAGACACAAATCAAAACAGTCCTACTTTAGATATAAATATAATGACCAAAACAGCATTGAAACAGCACAAAACAACGTTTGTGTTGGCAGAAGCATGCGTATCTTCTAGATTAATCCTGGCTGAGGGCAGAAATAAACAAGCCGCCATTACTGCCGTGGCATCTCACTTTTAAACCTGCACAATAAAGCTGTGATGTTTTAATATATGAAATATATTACCTTTTTACCATTTTTGCCAAAAACTATAATAATATAAGGCAGATCCTGTAGAACCTGACACATGTTGAAAATATAGTCATTGAAATGCCATTGAAATAAACTTTGTAGTCTAAAACACTTCAATGACATTTAGTCCAGTTTTAATAGATGGCAGTTTTAATCTGTCAATTACCAAAACCATATTTACTGGACTGTGCTGTTATCAGCTAAAACAAAATCCACAAGCCTCTTCAACATGAAATTAATTGCACTCGGACTGCTGAAGACTGGTGTCTGCCTGCAGTGTGTGCCATTGATCTGTAGCTAGGTTGGGTACACTCTGCGTAGGTTGGTTGCAAAGCAAGAAATCATGGCTTGCAAGTTTGTTTTAGAATCATAAACTAGCAAGTAATGCCGACTGGGCTACTAGTCTTCTCATCCAGTCTGTGGAGGTTGGACAGAAACATAATTTTTGAAATGAAATCATTATAGTCAAACAGATGAAATGCCAAAAGTATACAGTTTATATTCAGCTGGCTGATGCAGTTGAGGTGACACTTTTATTACAAGCCCTTTGCATTAATTGGCAGGAACCACTACTACAGGATGCTTGAGAGGTTGTAAGGCCCAAGGGACCAGAGGGAATCTGAAGAGATTTCAGTTAATTTTAGTCAGAGCCCTGAACTGTGACCCTGAAAGACAGAAAAGATTAGAGCTGCTTTGTAAGGCTGACTGTCCCACTGATAAACCAGCTGTGGATAATGTGAAAAGATGCGAATGTACTAATATTTGCACTGTTTTACAATGATCTAATCAAATGCTGGAGTCATAGGTTGTGGGGTAGAAATGAACAGATTCAATTAAAATACACTGTTCTATGATAAACAAAAAATAATAATTTCCATTCATATGGTTTTACAAGTCATCAATAATAATCATCCTCATGACACATGAAGTATTCTAAATGATGATTGTGGGGTTTATATGACAGAGAAAACATACTGTAGCTGATGGGCTCTTCTCACCCCGTGAGCAAAGGAAATATCTGCAAAGGCTGAATGGTAATCAGATGTCAGAAGGGATGTAGACAGATCAATAATGTCATGCAGGCTGCACCACTTGCACACATGTGCCTACATACATTTGAAACAAAGGAAATAAGAAGGTGATCAGGGGAAGTGGGGGCTGTATGTTCTGATGTCCTATTCTTCTGTCGAATGTGAATTCCCAGTATTCAATATCCTTATCCTTTCTCCCTCAAGGTCAACCAGGAATGTTAGGCCAGCATGGTATGCATGAGTGGCTCAGAGATATCAGAGTAAATATTTTGCCCACTTACCATGTCTGTGCAAATAATAATGACCCTGGACACAAAGGTTTATCATTTAATTTTGTCTAATCAATTCATGTTTTGAGTCTGTTATTTTGTTTGCTCATTCATCCAACACCGAATGGACTCCTTTTCAGAATAAAGGTTAGTCACAATGTCTATGTGAAGTATGACCCAAAAAAAACATAATTCAATTTAATTAATTCATGCATTCATCTTTACTGACTCCTTTTCATGGTAGTGGCTAGTTACCATGCGTGGATTTTGATCTCTAGACACAATTTAATTTAATCTCCAGACACAATAATCATTCATTTTTTCATTTATTAATTTTTATTATTATTTATTCATTGATACATTTTGATTTTATATACCAGGTCTGTGTGGATTATGATTCCGGTTACTATGGCTTATGTTTTCATTTAATTTCAATAATTCATTCATTCATCTCTGAACTGACTTCCTTCTCAGGGTAAGCTAAGAATCTTACATCCACCTCTCCTCGCATGATTTGAGGTATATTAGTGAGGTATGTGTGTCTGTGTGCGTGTGTGTGTGTGTGTGTGTGAACGGGGGGTTACTATCATATCTGTAAAATATTTGGTAGAGGGCCCAGTGCCGCCCTCTCTTCTCAATGCTGCCTTGCAGAAGCATTGCTGATAGAGCACCAGGAAACAGCTGCCTCTTATCGCCCGGAGCCAACAGGTGTCCTTGTGAGAAGGATTCATGACGTGAATGCTGAACTTCACCTGCTGACCAGGCCAGCTGACCTCATACTGTGGTCACGCCACCAGGGAAGAGGCATAGCAAGGACTTCTTTGCGGATAGCAAGAAGGTGTCTGTGGCCTCTGAAATAAACAAGCTCAACAAGAACATGCTAATCATTCCCAAAATGAGCATTCATTACAATTTGTATGAAGAAACACAATTTGAAATTCTGTCTCCAAAGTGTGTTTCATCTATGAAATGTGTGAATGAAGTGTCATTAATATGCATTTTGTCCATGAAGTGCTGGTCAAGTGTCGCACACTCTCACAACTGTCACAGTTCTGGAAATTCAGTTTTATTGTTGTTTAATGGAATAATGTATTCTGTGTGTAAAAGGCGACACTTGGAGCCCCAATGTAAGGTACATCTTGTGCCATAAGACATACTGTATAGTTTTCTTCCAGACAAATCTATTTTTTGCTCAAAGTGGTTTACATAAGACCCTAAGCATAAAACAACAGAATATGTGACAGGAAATGAATAAAGTGCCAAACAAGCAATAGAAAAGTCAAGAAAATAAAACAATATAATGCAGATCTGCATAAAGTTTAAATAAATAAGCAATAGCAAATTGCATTTGTTGCAGATCTGTGCAGCATGGCAACCAAACACATCCTCTCCATGAATGGAATTCATTCTGGGATCAATCAACAGATTTTAGCAACAGAGAGTCAGCTTTTAGTCGGCTTTTAAATAAAACATTATTTTCTGTCCAATTAACAATGCACATTGAAGTTTTACCAACAACTTTGTTTGAACATTTTGTTCATTTATATAACATTCAAAGGCTTTGGGCAAGTTGACAAAGCAGGAGTATATTTTAAATTTGTTTTAATTAACATTAATGTAATTTAGTTGTCAGTGTGGTCTGTGCTTGGGCAATGAACCTAATTTAAATTTGGCTGTACATTGTTCTTGTCTAGGAAATGTATTATCCAAGAGTTCATTCTTGGATTTCTTTTTTGTGTTTTTCATTTTTCTTATCCAAACTGAGAGTCTACGGTTAGAGGGAGTTGTATGGTGTAGCAACATATTGTACAGTCCTCTGAGACAAAAGTTTAATTTTAGCCAATATAAATTAAATCGACTTGAGCTGATTAAGCTGCCGTAGAGCTTGCCCATTTTAAACACATTTCTCAGTAAGTTTTAGGGAATTTATTTCTTCTCTACCGTGTATAGAAGTAATAATGCCTTTTGTTCCAGCTCTCAGGAAAATAACTTTCATTGAGGATCTGTTACGGTGGCCCCAGTGAGATCACGGGTTCCGCCTCCTGAGGAGCAACCCGGCCCCTCTAACTCCTCAGGCAATCATTAACCCTCTATCTGTCTGTGTGGCTGATTAGCACTTTGACGGCTTGAGGGAGGACATGTGTGTCGAAACCTGAGCAGCTTCACCAGCTGCAACCACTCCACTCATCTGATCCTTATTTATACCCAGCTCTGGCAGATTCTCTCTGCCAGACTGTTGCCACTGCTTGCCAGTCTATGTTCCAGCCAGTCAAACCTGAGCTATTTGTAACCTTGCTTGACCTGTCTTATAACCTTGTCTTCCTTGTCTACAGATTCGTCTCCCCTGATCCCGGCACCTGTCGTTTGGCCCCAAACCCACCTCCCGTTTCTGTCCCCAGTCTGCTGGCTCCCTGGCCTCCACTCTCTGTCTCCACTTCCCTGTCTACAGCCCAGCTCCTAGTCTCCGTTTCCCGGTCCACTGTCCTGCTACCTGTCTTGGCTTCCCCGTCCCCAGCCCCACTCTCTGCCAGACCTCGGGTTTTCTCCTGTCCCTGATTTCCCATCTCTGCAATTAATCTGTTTGAAATCCACCTGATCGGACTCCGTGTCTGCACTTGGGTCCCCAGCCCTGACCTTAACAGGATCAGGTTCAACAGTTTTTAAATGTCTCACTGACATTTCTACAAACTCCTGTTGTTTGTTCTGGGCTATCTGTGTTGTTGTATGCTGGTGGTGCACAGGACTCATAGAATGACACTCGGGTGAGTAAAACAACAAACTCACTTACTGATGTAACTCACCTTCCAGAGGAGAAGGTCAGCTACCACTACATGTGCCCTACACCGTGTGTAAAAACCATGCAGTTTCTCCTTTGCTTGTACATGTGTGATTGTGGGCTGCAGTCACTGTGGGTTTTATATTGTTATATTAAACATTTCTGTCTTGTGTGGCTTAATAATGCTTGTTGCACGTGCCACGGTGTCCAAAGAATTATCGGTATGTATTGTCAGTCATTTTAATTTAATTGTCTGAGTTTTGTCCTCTTTTCTGGTTAATTCTAGGACAGTTGTATGATTGATCAGTTGTATGCACAGGCTGGAAAGTGGGGTCTATAGACATCAGCCACCAGCATACAACAACACAGATACCCAAGAACCCAGCACAAACAACAGGAGCTTGTAGAAATGTCAGTGAGACATTTAAAAACGGTTCAACCTGATCCTCAATACAGGTTATTTTCCTGAGAGCTGGAACAAAAGCCATCATTACTTCTATACACGGTAGAGAAGAAATGGATTCCCTAAAACTTACTGTGAAATGTGTTTAAAATGGGCAAGTTCTACGGCAATTCAAGTCGATTTCATTTAGATTTGCTAAAATTAAACTTAAAGCCTATATAACTTTTTAGTTTGGACATCAGGACTCGGTGACATTTAATTCAACTTAAACTAATTAGCTTTATTCCCCACACACACCCCACACCACCTTTTTTTACGTAACGTTTACTCAAAGTCCATTTTAACTGACCTATATTTTTATCTAAGTACATTTTTAACATTTTCTGACCCTACTTTTACTTTTTACTTGAGTGAAATTTCTGTGACAGTACTTTTCATTCTAGTATTCTTTCCACCACTGGATATTATTTGAGGCATAATATATTAACTCATCTGCTGGGTTGAGGTAATATGCTCTGTTTTCAGCTCATATTGCAACCCTGTCTCGTTGAAATGAAGTCTTTATAGGCTTACTAATTTGCAACAGCAAATATGTTATGAGGCAAAAGTAATGCTGCTTGGATTATGTTTTTAGCCATGCTAGCAGAATGGCTTTAGGGATGGCAATATTGGATGACTGCCATGAACTTTGGTAAACTGATTCATGTTTCCCTAGGGATGAATTGTAGTGACTTTACAGTAGTGATACCCTTACGTTTGATTTAGTTCCACCATGAGGTTAAAATTTCATTTTGTACAATACTTTGGTTTATGACCAAATACCTGCAAAACTGATCACATTCCCATCAGCCTTAGCTGTACTTTGTATTTTGTGCTAATTTACAAATGTTAGCATGCTAAAATGCTAAACTAAGACCTGTTTACATCAGCATGTTAGCATTGTCATTCTCAGGATGTTAGCAGGCCAACATTAGCATTAAGATCAAAGTACTGCTGGGCCTCACAGACAGAAGTCAGGTGACGTTGTTGGACGTTGGACAAATTAAAAGTTTGACGGGAACATGAATGACTACAAATTTTCATGGCAATCCATCCAATAGTTAGTTAGTTAGTTAGTAGTCAAGAGGCATTCACTCAAAACTACAAATGTCAACCTCATGGTGGCGCTCAACATAATAAGTCACCAGTGTCATCAGGATACATCATCTGTGAACCATGAATGTTTGTACAAATATTTCGGTCTGGACAACAGTAGTGGACCGACAGACCAACATTGCCATAGAGCCACATAGCATGATGAAAAAAACCCTGATATTAGCATTTTTTTTCTTTTGTTTAGGTACCTGCAAAAATGCTAAAATCCTAAATTATTTTTGGCACTCATCAATAGTGTTGGTGTGCATTAAGCCACATGCACATGTCTATCAGTGTTGAAGCTTTATTTCCCTGCAAACAACAGGTTATACTCTGTCTTGTCACTCTGCTTTTCTCAGTTACAAAACATGATCCTTCAAGTGATATAACATCATCTACAGTATTATGCTATCACACCTATGTTATAATAATAAGAAGAAGGAAACCATAATAGAGTTATCGCCACAATGAAAATCAGAGAACACTATACACTCTCCATATGCTGAAGTGCAGGATCTTGAGGATGATTCTCAGCTCCTGCGTGGACTTCAAGGACCTCTGCATCTCCAATCCTCTCTGCAAAAGAATACTCAAGTGAGTATTTACACTGTTTGGTTTTCTCTTATACCCGCTGTGAAAACAGCTGTTTTTGGCAGCCACCTGTTTGACATACATACAGACAATTTGAAGAAAGATAAAACCTTTCATACAGTATGACTTATTTCTACAACAGAGGTAAAATTTCTTCTATATAAAAGGTACACTTTAACCCAAGAATATACAATAAAGAAAACTGCTGTACATTGAGAGACTGTAAAATCACTGCTTTGATTGCAGTGCCATCATTGCAAAATGCACATCAGAAATACACACAATTATAATTTAATTTATAATTTAATAATTATAAAAATGATAGATTATTTATTATTTATATATTATTATATATCATATTTCTCCTCTAGAGTGTCTGTTTTAAATAACATATTAGTCAACAGCATTTGTGAAAAAGAACAATTCAAAGACACCCAGTCACAATGGACAAACCAAGAGAAATTCACTGGAGGAAAAGAGTCAGTTTCAAAAAAGTAAAAAGAACATTTCAAAAGAGGAGATGGCAGACGGATTTTAATTACTTCCAGGACCTCGTCCTGTGCCATCAAAAAAGATTGCTGCCAGAAAGAGTCTTGGTTGATAAATACTGTATCCTAGAGGGGAAACAGCTGTCATACTCGGACACACATGAGGGGAAACAGCTGTCACACACCGACACACATGAACTCAGATGGTGGTTTAGATCAAGTGAAATCTGAAGACTATGGGATACCTGAATTAAAAAAGGAGCAAAAATTGTTCTGGTACAACAATAAACAACAAACTAATACACATTTAAATTGAGAAAAGTAGTACACCATTCAGTTACCTGGCTTGTTGTCGCTGAAAGCTCGGTTCACTCTGTGTGAGCTATGGAGGTAAATAAGCAATGTTAGACACATTGAGCTTGAAACATTTTTGAACAGAAGAACCGGATGAAAATTCGAGAGATCATCCCTACCTTGTTCTCTGTAGTTTTCTCCACGACTGGTCAAATGATGGACCACATACCAGTGGAGATGCACCAGGTTGAAAAGCCTGGAGCTGCTGGAAGTTGTGCTGATGATGGCCTGAGAGGTCGACACCATCCAGAGCTTGTTTGATCATCCCCATCACCAGGTCTTTCTCTGAGGGTACACCATATCACATAATACCAGGAAAAGATTTCTGTGTTTTTTTTTTCATCAGCAGTGCAGTGTGTCACCGGACCAATTATATGCTCTTTCAGTGGTTAATTTTAAATGACTGTGTTAATCGATGCAATTAAAAAAGAGAAAGAAAAAAAGCAATTTATAAAGTAATTATAAATCAAGAAATGGAAACTGTAAATGCTAAAGCAGCAGACAAATTACTTGTGTGATGGAATTTTATAGGAAGACTTAAAACATAAAAACCTTTTAAAAAGTATTTAGCAAACCAATGTACAATATACAACCAACATACATTAATTCATTCATCATTTAAAAAGTGAAAAATGAAATAGAACTAGAAAAATTGCATTTCCTGCAGAAAATGCGTGGGAATGC